>BGPR01025810.1:0-22045 GCA_013235015.1 Araneus ventricosus
TTGTACCTTTTGCACGTAACAGAAGAATCTCGCCTCATTTATTCTAGGCTAGTTTATTTTATGCTATCAGACATAGTGCTCATATTTGAGGAAAAATCTATATTATAATCTATGTATTTGTGCATCAAATTTCACTTTTGTTTCAATAACCTGAAAATTTAACCAACTTGCTTTATTCACATATTTTATATAGGATGTCATTAGGTAGAAAAATCTTTTAAATATGTTAAAAATTGAAATGTAGAGTGACTCAAACATGTAGACAAAATCAGTATTTACGCTGTGGCTGGTTTCAACTTTCTTAACGATACATCTACACATTATAAGTAAAGTATCTTCTGTAAAAGGTTACTAAATTTGATATTTAAATACGCATTTGCATTTCCCAACAGAAATCTCTGATGGGAAGTGTCGTATTTGTACTTCGGACTAAATATCAAGAGATTGACCGCACTCAAGAAGTTAATTGAGTATTGCACTATATATCGATCTGGTACTTCTTTGGCTCTCCTGTAAAATAATGAAATTGTTGAGATTGCTTACCTGTGTCACACAGAAATGTGAAGAGATCCAACAATTCTTTTATAAACAAACGTTTAAAAAGCAGATCTAATAAAAGTTACTCTGAATATGCTGATTGTATGTAAATATTAGATTAACACATCCAGCAAATTTGAAGTTTATGTAAAATAAGATATATAATTTGCATACTCATTACAGAATATATTTTATACGCTTGTTACTAAAAAAACGCTGCTACCTAGCTGTTGAAAGTTGTGTCTAACTTATAGCAGAGCCTGTAGAAAAAGTGAGGGGATAAAGAAACGGAGAAGGCAGCATAAGAACTTTGCTCTGAAGATCCACAATGCCAAAATAAATTTTATAAAAAAAATTTAATTTAGGACAAAGATCTTGAAAAAATCAACATAATTTTAGAAACCCTTACACCCTAATTGGCTGGATGGGTGGGTGGGGTAGGGTGTAAATCTTATTGCAGCCATCTCTTCGTGGTTAGTTTGGGGGTCAATAACTTTAAACAAAATTCATAGAATCACTCACATTAACGTATTATTTAGAAGATGGCCGTTTGTGATCTAAAATACCACAGTGCGTCTCTTTGTAAAGGTAAAAACTACAATTTTTCACCCAAATCCTAACGTTTAAGGCCATTTGAATTAACTCAAAAGTAGTGCAAGGGTGGTAATTTTTCTACCACTGAGGAACTAGAATAAACTACATAGATGCTATTAGAAACTTAAAACCGTAAAATGCATAATTATAGTGTTAAACTAAATTCTGGGGGGTTTGTATGTCTTTTTTAAAACTTCAGATCAATTGCGGAAACTAAAGTCAACGTATAATTTTTCTCAATGCTTTTCCGTTCATCAACATGCAAATATGAAACTTTCGAGCCCTATAAAATTAGTTACTTTAAAAATCGGCCTTTTTTCCACCCACCCTAATATACACTGTTTCAAACAATAATTCTTATATCTAGTAGTGCATTTATAGGTTTATTGTGGGATGACGTCTATGAAGTAACTGTGACTTCAAAGGATTTGAGCACATGATACAATTTATCAAAATTTTTGCTTAAAATTTTTTTGAAGTTAAAATCTGACTGATTCCCTAATGCAAGGGATTTATTCTTGTACATGATGCAACTCAGAATGTGCTGAAAAATATTTGATTGTGGTGAATTCCTAGTATGGACAACAATTCCATATGTATCAGAAAGTTATGAAGAACTGGTATCATGAGCGGCAAAATAGAGTTCAAAATACAAATGCATTGAAAAGGGAAAACAGTGTGCCCAACTAAGCTCATGCGAGGACCAGTATTCTCAAACTGATATTTATTAAAGAAATTAAGATTTACTTTGGTAAGCGTTAAAGATGAGTCAATTATTACAGGCAATTTATATTTGTTTTTGTATAATGTTATCAATTCAACTGAAAATTATTTCTGACTGCCTTTTTCATTTTGTTGTTGCTTCTTTTGTATATGTATCACAAAGAAGAAACTCACTATACTACGTAATATATATTGTTCGTAATTACATCTGAGTTACAATAGAACTCAAATAGATGAGAAGCGTAAAGTTCCCTCCCTTGAGAGGGGTGCTTCCTCCCTAATTCTTCCCTTGAAATTTCAATAAAGTCAAACTTATAAAGGTTGTATCATGCTTTTAAAACAAGTTAAAACTATGATTTTTTTGTAAATCTGCATAATAAATTTTCCATAAATTCCCAGATAGCAATTTTAGTTTGCAGCAAAGTTGCTGCAGTTTTGCTCTGCAAATCTTCAAGCTTGCAACAAATTTGACATGACAAGAGTGCAAGCTTGAAACAAATTTGACATGACAAGAGTGCAAGTTTGAAACAAGTTTGCAGCAAGTTAACGCAAGCTCCGAATTCACAATGAGTCAAATTTCTCACGTCAAACTCTTTGCAAACTATAGCAAAACAGAGTACGAACACAACCTCTGATTAGAACTCTTTTCTTGATTTCATTAACTTTTTAAATTTTGTGTTGAGAATATGATTTGAAATCAAAGAGAGAGAGAGAGCGATTTTTGCTAATAACTACGTTTTGCTAGTAGAATAAATTATGAAATTAGGGTTCAAATGTAATTACTTTTAAAATGGGACAAAAGGAAGTTATTAATTTTCAACAAACATTGACTGTTTTTTAAAATATCATTCCACTATGAAATTATAACTCATCAATATTGATATTCAACACAATCTATTTAAATCCTAAGGGAAACTAAAAATACACTTCTATTTGCGATGATTTTTAATGCGAGAATTTGATTCATAAACACAAAATACACTTTACAATTTTCGTACCAAGATTGCATTCAATAACGTTTACTAGACTTATCGGTGACTGCTCTTCAACTCGAAAAGAAACAGAACTAAGAACTAAAGAACTTAAGAACTAAATAAATTTCTCAAAGATTGAAAACTGTTAGTGTCTCTCAATTCAGTTTCATTTATTTTGAGTTTTTAAAGAACAGTTGTTCTGCATAAAGATGAGTTCTGTGCTGAATTCTGTTTTTTGAGTTTTTATTTATAATTAATCCTTTTTCTACCAGTTTAAGGATTTGTAAAATATTTTCTTTTTCTTTTGAAAATATGTTACAGTAAGTTTTATGGAAATTGCTTTCGAATAGCTATACAAGCTTCTCGAAATACACACTGAGATTGATTATTACGAAAGCGTCCTCTAGGCTTTGAAACGGTGATTTCTAGTTATATTCTTTGTTTCAAAATATGAGATGCGTTGTTGCTTACAACAAAATGTATAATAGGTTGTCTCAAAAAGCACGCGGAGACAGGATGGAAATATTCAAGTAGTACTAACACAACGTTAAAAGAGCTTAACCCTTTCCGGCGTGGTGGTCGCAAAAGGGGGACACCAACTTTAACATTTTCTAAAAAAATCCCATTGCAATTTGAAACCCGAAAAATTGCACGAAAAGGCAGTTGATAGTACTCCTTTTAGAATATAGATGGCAGCAAAATGAAATTTCTCTTCCAAATCGGAAATGATACAAATTTAAAATACCTAAAATTCTTCACTCGGACATAGGAATTTTTTTGAGTTCTTGACGCTTACAATTTTATCAAATTCACTCGACAGTTTTCCTTTAATATTTTTAAGTTTTAATTTATGATTTTGTGTAAGATTCAACATTATTTTTGAGCGTATCCAGGTGGCTGTATCCAAAGGGGTCCTCATATGAGCTGTCCCCAAAGGGGGACGGCCTCCCTCGAAATGAGGTAAGTTATTATTTTTATTTTTGCAAATTCTATGTCTAGACAATAAACTAAACCCATTCATGATGTTTTCTCATCATATTTCAACAAATTTAGTACCTTGCCCAGGAAAGGGTTAAACAGCCACATCATTTCCAACTGAGAACTTAAATGTCTCATAGAAGCTTTCTTAATTCTTGATATAGGTTAGGCAGAATTAATCGAGTGACCTGATTTCAGAATTATAGTTTTTGCAAGGTGTAAATGATTTCGAATACTGCTGAAACGTTTCGGATTCAACTATTTGAATTAAGATTTAAATAATAAGAAATTAATTAAAACGAAACTACTTATATAAATCTCCATTTAAGAGCCTATTTTAATATTTGTCTAATTTGTGCAATTTCTTTTCTTAGACTGTCATGTTACAAAGAGTATTTTGCAATAAAGGGAACTAATATGCACACAATGAATAAACATTCTATCAAATGAAGTGAGCGCAATTATATTAAATTTCACGCCGGTGTCATCCTGTTTCAAATTATGAAAATTTGTATATGAAACAATTTACTAATTTTTCCAGCACAGAATTTCCTATCAATTATTCACATTTGGTTTCAATTTCCAGATATAAGTTTTACAGTAAAGGACGTATTAAAAACTAAGATAAAAACGAAACTACTCCTATTAGAAGAAAATACGATATCATCACGATGTTGATACAATATTCTAAATGCCGAACAACATCTTACAGACTTAGAATGAATATTGTAGTAAATAATGTGCTAATAGGGATTAGATTATTAAAATAATAAACTTATTTTCTTTAATTTAAAGCTTAGATTTAACGTCCAGGTTGGTAAACGAAAATTAGAATTCAAGTTGTCATTTGAGGAACATGGAAGAAAAGGATGTGGATTAATTTTTTTCTGATTTTGAAGTCTCGGCGCCATCTGTTTGTTCAATGGATGTAGTTTTATGGACATCTATTTGAAAACGGGTAGGACGATGAAATGCTCTCAAAATTATTGATTTCAAACAGTAGATTACTGGGGAAAACGTTTTTAAAATTCAAGAAGAAATTATATGGCACCTCAATTGTCATAGCAGAAAAATTAAATTTTTAAATATTTAGTGTGTGTAAAATAAATTTTGCGGCTCAGTATTTTCTGACGTTATGAAGAAAAAACACCAAGTTCACGCCATTTTTAATGAATTGAAATTTTAAAAAATGACTCCAAAGTACACTTCCCTCCACTCCAAAGCATATGCCAAATTTCGGAATACCAGGTCCGGCGCTTTGACGAGCATAGTCGAAACAAATACGCATTTTCCTCTTTTATTAGTAGAGATATAAATATGCTACAAATGAATTTTAAATAAATTTTTGAGCCATCGTAACTTGCTTCATTTTATGATATTTAATAAAAATAAATATAATTATGATTACAGTGTTTAATGCTATAAGCTAAGTGTCAAAGACTGGAAACTTTGATTTTCGTTTCCCTCAAAATTAAAAAAAGGAACTTAATTTTTTCCCCTGGATCCTTCTGTTTAACCACATGAATTATCAAAACGTGAAAGTTAGAATGTGCGAAGCTAGAAGATCTAAGATTGGAACATTATTTTTGTCCAATACAACATAGTATGACAAAAAAACAAAAAGCAACCCAATCTCTCTCGAGTTCTGGAACCCATAGTAGACAGATATCATGGAAGTAAACCATATAGAAATTCAGATTTATCATTAAGTACCAATTAAAAATTACCATTTGAGATTATGGTGAATGTGAATTTCAAAATTGCGTTAAATCATGTTTCACCTGAGTGAAAAATGTCCAGCTACACATTTGTAAAATATGTTCAGATTTGGTGTAAAATGTATAACAATATTTCGTGTGGCAAATCCACTGAAATTTAAAAACTGTCGTCGTCTGGAATAATTCTGTCTCTTCATGCATTTCATCATAATAATTTTTTCTATCTTGTATGTTGACAGATTATTCGAGAACTGGTTTGATTCATATTCCAGCAACTATAATTATGCTCTATTGAATAATTTAGATTATTTATATGCTTTATTCAACTATATGCCGTGGAAATTGTATAATTCGGAAATGACGAGACGGAAATAAAAATTCGACCTATTAAAGACTCGAATTAAAAAAAAAACTCTCTAAGAAATACAGAGGCTTCGGCGTAAAATAAAAAAAAATGAGAAAAAACTCAGGATTTCATAGCATCCTTTATTTTCAATAGAAATTCTTCTGCATGAGAACAAATTATTAACTCACTTCACATATTCTTATTGCGCGTAGATGGTGCCCCAATATCGTTTGCTGGCCTGCATCGACCAACGGCAATAATCAGAATAAGCACAATAGGGAGAGGTAATACACGGAGGTTTTCCTCTGGAATTTCAGAAACGATCGCAACGTCGTTATCTTGTGCTTCTGAAACTAGGCAATTTGATTCCGATTTTGCGAGCGAAAACCCATGGACAACTCCATGCTTGTGTCTTCGAATTTAGACGCATTTTCATGGATTTGTAAGATATTATCGCTAAAAATTTTATTTTTAAATCCATACAAAAATTCCATTACCAATTAACTGCGGGTGTGGTTTATAAACCACATATATAAGATAGCACTCGCAGTTAAATGGTTAATACGGATTTTATACTGGAATTCTGTAAATTATGAAATAAATGATGGACAATCTTCGTAAGTCCTCTTCCATTATACGAGATTCCTCTAGAAGAGAACAGATAACTTTAATACAAATCCTGAAGATTGTTTAATCAACGCAGCCAGATCAGATACAAATCGACAGTTTGATGGCTCTTCAAGAGTAATGATGGTCTCATATCGTGGAAAGAGATTGTTGCAAGCTTTTATTTGTGTAGAGAGTTTTTTCACTAAGGCAGGTTTGCAGGGAGGGTAAAAGCCCAACAACGCCACAACAGTAGCGCCCACTAGCGGAGCTACATGGCGTGTAAATTTAATTTCGCCTACTGGAACGCTCTCGGTTAATCAATGTTTCGTTTGATCGGTATTCGGATTATCGATGCTCTACTGGTATTCATACAGTAATTATTACAGGAAAAATTTAATATTTAACTGACATTTTTATTTATTTATTAAAAAAATATGTCATTAGAGGAAAATTAAGCCAGTCACACGCTTTCATCTAATGTAATAATTTATGGAAATCTTGATTACTCATATTTACAAAAAAAATTATATTTTCAAAAAATCATATTTTCAAAACGAAAAATAATATTCGTATCCGAAAAGAATAAAGATAAATCTATCTAACCGGGCGAAGGTTACGGCATAGCAAAGAACTCGAAAAAGCAATCATCTTATTCACTACCTATCACATCTTTCCCGATTAAAACTCTCCAAATCACAAGCTTCCACAGACCATTGCTACATGCGATAAACTTGTGATTTATCTATTCTGTAACCATTATACTGCTCTGTGTAAATATTGTATTAAAGAGATTGATAATTAAATTACATATTAATAAGAAATACTTCTTTTATGATTTTATCCCGAAGTTTTCACGAAAATCTACGACGCGGATCCGAACTGCGTCTTTCTTATTTTTTATTTAGAGTAACTTTTGATGGCGTCATCTGTTGACAGTATATAGAAGTACATTTCGCTTAAGCGCAATAAAACACTATTTACTACAAATCATCATGTTTCCCGTAATACTCAAATTTTTGAATTCAAATTTTAATGTTTCTTTTACGTATTGTCAAGTATTCTGCAACTTTCGTACAATTCGAATGAAAACTCAGATTGTTATAATAGAAAAACATGTAGAGTTAGAAATTTTCAACTTAAAATTAATTTTTATTTATTTCTGATAGATATTTTTATTTTCTCACTTTGGGTCCTAGCAACACTCCAAAAGCTCATTAAAACGACTCGTAGCTAAAAGCGTTTCCACGCTACACTTATTTATAACCTTACATAATCAAATTTATAATAATCACGCTCATGCGCCTACACCGCTACGATGACATCACAAGCAAACAAAATACTATGCGACAAACTCTTACAGATATGATCTATCCGTTGTGGGGTGAACCATTCTTTTCGCATCATTAGTCTCGTATTTATTAGAGATTCAAATCTGACGGTATTATATCACACAAGAAAGTTTGACCGACTATTACTGTAACGAGAGGAAAGACGTTTTCCCGTCAAAAAGAGTGCTGCAAGTAAGTTGATATCATAGAGAATATCTGTCTTTGAATTTTTAGATGGTGTAAAAATAATATTTATGGTATCATATTGTCCGAATTTATCATAGAAAAACATGGCATCCGCTTAATTTTTAATTAATTAAAATTTTTAAAAATAACCCTTAAGTACTATGTTTTCACTCTCCAAACTATGTTTGTGAAACCTTTTCTAGCGTATGCTCAACGGTCTTTACTACAGAGATCAAATTCACACATATTCTCCCATTTTATTACTAAAGATATAAATATGCTACAGATGTTTTTAAAATTATTTTTTGATGCATCGTGGTATGCTGTATTGCCTCAATGCTAAATTAAAATAAACCATTAAACTTTCTCGTATACTACCTAACACATGTGTAGGATAAAATTAAGGTGAAATGTAGCCGTGCACGTTGGCAGAGTGCTTAAGAAATTAAAAAAAACATGAAAACACAACTGACGAATCAATTGGCTCTAATTTTCGTTTTGTCAATAACAATTACTCTCATTTTTCCGAGTGAAAATAATCCACTTACAAAAACAAAAATGCATTAAAGTTTAAAAATAAAACTAACCGTAAATTAAATATGCAACTCTTTTCGAGAGAATGTTTCTTTGTGACTGTGATTCACCGGAATGAAAGTGAAAGAAAGATCAAAATGAAAAAAAGCATTCGATGAGTAAAGGGAATTAATTAAATATGGAGCAGAATTTGGCGGTGAGCCAAGACAGAACATAATTTTGTAAAGAAACCGAATATGCAATTTGAACGCCTTTTTTTAACCGATTCAAACCAAAATTGGTCACGGCTCTACGAATAAGGTAAGAAGGCCACACGCGAAACATCATTTATCTAAGTCCTTGTGTTAATGAGTTCTCATGTTCGCAAGTATGCGGTTATAGAGACCGAAAGACAGTGAACCCTTTGACGGATTTGGAACAAAATTTGATACGGACATACATTTGTGGTGATAAAAATGTGTACTAAATTTTTTTCTATATAGATACTTAATTTTTTTATTTATCGTGTTCACATGAATACGGACATACAGACTTTCTGTGGACAGATTTTGTCAAAATGTGATAGATACCTACCAATTATGTGTATAGATAACATTCCAAATTTCATCCCTCTAGCTGTAATAATTTTCGAGTTATCGTGTTCACAGACATAATACAAAAGTTGTGTTTTTCGAACTCAGGGAGTTCTAAAACTTGGAGATTCATCAAAATCTCGACTTCGGATTATTTGACGATTACAATGCATTCTCTTCATTTTCTTCTTATTCCAGAAAATTGTTTGCCTTTGATGTTTGAAATACCTTCCTCAAATAACTTCGAAGACCACGAACATTATGGATTTCATTAAAGTTTTTTTCTTTTCTTAAAAATATCCACACTAGACAAAAACTTCCAGGTGCAAAGTTTAGTGACACAAAATGAACATCCGAAAAAGAATAAAAATTAAAACATTAAATTTTTTTAAGTAGCAGGAATTTAAAAGTCGTCAACACTAAATCATAAATAAAAATTAAAAATATTAATTTAAATGTTGCAGACCCTCAACTTTAAAACATTAAAAACATATCAAAAACTCGAAAGTACTAAACATTTGTTCTTAAGAAATATTAAAAGACATATGAAAAATGGTGTTCGGAGAAATTGTTAAAACTATAAAGAACTTTATGCAAAAGAGAAATTATGAATATATTGAAATTTCAGGAATACACTCCTACGTAATCGGTTGTGTTCTAAAAGTTAGTACATTGAAGTGAATAAAGGTATATTACCACAATCAATCTTATGGCAGATGTCTTTGTAAAAAAATACACATGAAATATCTCGTCGAGATTCGCAGCTTGGATTGTCAGAAATTTTGTACAGACAAGATGAAGATACATCACGTAGAGCAAAAATTATAACTTTTCGAAGATAAAAAAAGCCCAAACTTAAACTTAGTTTCATTTGCTGTTGAATTGTGCATTTAATTTTTTGTTTTGATCATAGATTAAACTACAGTTCTCAAGATGTGAGCGGTCAGTACATAATTATAATACTTTTAGAGCTTGCTTATTAGAAAAAATATTTATCCATTAGGTGGCTTTTAAAAAGAAAGGTTGGAATAGAAAAATTTTCAATTTTCATTATTTATTTTTATTAGACGCCGAAATACGCCTGCAAATAAAAAAATTACGCGTACTTAATAAACCGCAGAAGTATAATTTACCACTTTGAAAGAGGAAAAATATGTGTAAATATTTTGATCTTCGTATCAAAACCTATTCAAGGAAGGTTGAATTTTTCTTATTATTATGACGGAGAAGAAGATACTCACTATAGAGGTATTCCGGTCTTATAGCAAAGCATTGCTCTTTGACTGGCATATATATTCCGCAAATAGTTTAGGAAAGATAATTTTCCATAAAACTGCTGATTTTTTAATCGTTTCAAACTAAGTCCCGAAAAAAATATTCAGCAGAGCGAAGAGTTTCATACTTTAAAATGTATTCATTGACCCTGACTTGGGAACAATTGTTTCATGAATAATTCTCCTTAACATTTTTTTATAGATTCAATTTCAGGAAAAACTATATTTTTAAAACTTAAGTTGGAGATTGAAAGGCGTTGCAACTTATGAATCATTTGCATTGATAACTGACTTGAATAAGAGACGAGGATTTAACCATGCACATATTTTTGAAGTTTTCTTCAGTTGAAAAATCCAAATATCCCAAAAGAATTAGTTACAGTATTCATTTTTGTTTACACCGAAAAAAATTGTTAAAAAATTTGTTTTCAGTTGAAATTAAAATAACCATTGTTACTTCGCACTTAAAAAAACCGTTAAATATCTATAAATTAGAAAACGATTAAACAATTCAAAATTATTTTTGATAATGCGTCATAGAAATTAATACGATAAGGTATTGATATATATTTTAATAACAAATTGATTACTACAATAACTGATTCGTATACGCTCAAGATCGGAAAAATTGTATTTTATTATCTAAGAGCACTTAATAAGGTATATGAGTTATGATCCGCTTTAAAAGTAATAAATATATAGATTCCCATTACATTTGAAATTGAAAACTGAAACATTAAAAAATATTACAAAACATAAAGTTGGCCAATAACCCACAGATAAAAGCTGTTTAAAATGTATGCAATGTAATAAAACTCTTCTAAGAAGATTTTTTTTTCCATTTTTTTCTGTCGAATTGTCAATCCCCCTCAAACAATTTATCCCCCCCCCCCTCCATTTCCGGCCCATTTAACATGGATGTCTCATCCACGAACTTGGTCGAGATTTTATGAAAGCGCCCTCTCGCGCTTCACAGGTTAAGTTCTGAGCAAACAATGTGCTTGATGATTTTTGATAGTCCAGCTGTGTTCTGTGACAGCTTTAAGTAAGAAACACCGTGTTTTTAACACCATGTATATTTCCTTTGCAAGTGATTCTTTGTAAGCATTGCATAAAGTTTTAAAGTTTGTTGTATCATACAATTAATTTATATGTTATCATCGAATAAAAATACTTATTTTTAAGTTCAGTTTTCACATCAGATTTACATAAAGCCTCCGAAATTTGCTTCACCTTTTACGAAAAAAACATGCTTACTTTATTTTATTTTTTTTTATTTTCTTTATGTAGCAATTCGTTATTTAAGATCTTACAGCTTTCAAATCTGAGAGTTTCCACCTCTGCGACTTAAAACAATCGATTTTGAATTAATTTGTTTCTAAAATATAGAGAACTAAAAACACAAAATGAAAATGAAGTATGCAGAAATAAACCTAAAATATATTATTTGATGACGGATCCTCGTAAGTCTTGCAATTCTTGCCTTTGAATGAAAGCGTTATTCAATTTTCTGTTCTGTATAAAATAAGCCTTTTTTATTTTAGATGCTGTAACTGATTATTTTTGAAACTATATATACAACTGTAAATTTAGAGTATTTGGCGATTACTTTATTACCTGTCATAACTAAAAGAATAAAATAATTTTAATTATAGATGTCAAAATCAGAAAGAGATAGTAAAACAGTTTTTCAGGAGGATTAAATATTATTTGCATGGACAAATGAATACAAAATTACTTAAAAAAATGTAAGCATACACTTCGCCTTTTAATTCAATCTTAATTCGTATGGCGAAAAGAAAATAATACTTATAAGAAATAAGTAACTGTATAAAAAAATGAGATTGAAATAAAAAACAAGAATTACATTAAACACTTATAAAAGTAATATTAAAAATACTGAAACAACATAGTTAACAAAAAATACGCTCGCACATAAATACTTCTCTCAATGTAATGATGATTTTATGTTGTCATTCTTAATGTAGATAGAGTGATGTAAAAATCGTTATGTATATTATGCAGTACTCTAAAGTATAGACATTGGGGTACAAAAATTGGTAGAAATTTAGTTTGGAGTCCGAAAATTTACACTTGATAGATATTTTCTTTTATGGAATTTTGATTAGAATTTTAATTAATAAAAAAATAAAAGAAATTTTGTCGTTTTCCTGCGAAATTTGTCGAAAGTATTATAGCGCAGCAACAGCTTAAAATTTTAAAAACTAGCCTTTCAGTAGCAACATCTTTATTTCTAAGAAGATGTTTTCTTTAATTTTAATATAGTTTTCATAATTAATTTTAAACGCAATTTATATAATTTTTACCGTTGTAACGAAATTCAAATAAACTTTTTTCTTTACAGCAGTGGTTCCAAACGTAGGGCCCACGCCCCAATGAATAGCAATTTAAATGTCGAGGATTGGGGGGGGGGGGAGAAATTCGAAAATAGACTCGTCCAGAGTTTTGTAGCATGTATAAATTGGCAGATCGAAACGCCACAACACTCTTTAGGGTCTACTCGCTGAATAATTTTCAAATTCATATATGCAGGGTGTCCAAAAAATGGAATAAGCGTTTATTTCCTTAAATATTTATCCTAGACCTATTCTTCCAATAAAAAAGTTTCATAAAATAAGATAAGAATTTATATAAATATACTTTGATATCCATATGGATTTATGATAAAAAGTTTTAAAAATTTAATTTTTATGCGTCCCCCGTAGAGCAAAAATGTCAATTAGTAATATGGTTTTGTTATATTCAAATATTCACATACAAAGTTGCAAGCTTCCATCTGCAAAACTTACAGAGTTATAGAAGACAAAATTATTGACTTAGACCACTTTTCCATACATATCAGTGCTGATTGATCCAGTCTTCAGATGTACATTTTAGGTGTAATTTGCATATTTAAAAAAATTATGTAAAGAGCGGAATCAGGCAAATAACAATGCTGTAATATAGGTTGTCCCAAAAAAGTGGAACAAGCATCTATTTCCTTAAATATTGCACCTACACATATACATCCAATTAAAAAGTTTTATTAAATAAAGTAGGAATTTGTGGGAAAACACTTTGGCGTCTCTCTCTCTTCCTATATATATATCAATACAAACTTGAAAGGAGAAGACAACAAAAGGAAGACATGAATCTTCAAAAATATCAAGGGGACCGCTCGTCAGGAGGTAAGGCCCTCCTATAATATCAATTAGTGTTTTTCTCTGCTAAACGACTTACGGAAAACCGTAAAATCTACAGTCAACTGTAGATTTTCTGTAGTGCAATCTTGACTATAAAAATACTTCAGTTAATTTGCAGCTAATGTGATGTAATTTTGAAGTAATTTATTCCAAAAATATCATGAGATATTATCTGCAAAAATACTGTAGTTTGTGTGCAGTAATTTTACAATGATAAATTCCAAAAATAATGAGACCTTAAATCTGTAGTAATACTGCAATAAATTTAAAGTTATTTTATAGCCATTAATTCAGAAGTACATTTTCTGAAGTATCTACAGAATAACTGCAGTAACTGTGAGGTAATTTTACAGGAGTTATTTTATAGGAAGCTTGTGTGATATTTTCTGTAGTTTATTTGCAGTTTTAAAAAGTGATGTTAAAGATTTCATTTTTTGGTATTGTTGCATGACCCAATATTTTTCTTACTAAACTATAATTAATACTATTTTCAAGACTTAATTTAAGCACATGGGAAAGCCCCCCCCCTCAAACAAATATTGAAAGCAAGTAAATTTTAAAATTCAATACAAATACACATTTTAAAATCAATCAACATTGTTTATTGTTAATAAAATCTCAGACCTAACTTTATTACTGGCTGAACATGTAAAAAACAAACCCACTCATAAATATATATTAAAAGAGATCTAAATTAATTATAACAGCTAAATATGCTGCCCAATATAGAAAATCATGTTAGCAATAATTCAAATACCAGGTTGTATAACGGGTGATTCAGATGAGATGCTTGAAATAAAAAAAAATGAATGCATAATTTTTTGGGATTTAACCAATAAAACTCTTATGGTTTAGCAATCTATTTTCTTTATTAAAACAGATTGAAAGTACAAGTAATTGATCTAGCATAGCCAAACCATAGGACAGGACAGCAAGGCACATGCCCTTGGGTAAAATTCTG
This sequence comes from Araneus ventricosus, assembly GCA_013235015.1. NCBI lineage: Eukaryota > Metazoa > Arthropoda > Arachnida > Araneae > Araneidae > Araneus > Araneus ventricosus. The sequence continues at coordinate 14,538 of BGPR01025810.1, forward strand.
AGAGGTGCCAAAAACAAAACAAAATAATTGCACTTATCTTTCAAACCACTATAAAATGGAAAGACACATGAATTCAACTCCTAACTGTGGTAAGCTAAAATCCATCAAAACTTACCTGCAATCTCCAATAGCTCAAGATTAGTTAACATCTCTGGCAATTAAATCTATAGAAAATGAACTTATGCTTTATGAACTTAAAATCCCATAAAGCAGCTTGCGTTACAAAAAGCCAGGGGAGGAAAGAAATTTTTGCAATACTTTGAATCTCATTATCATCCAAGTAACTTGTCTGTTTTACAAGACAGGGTCTGTTTAATTCGATTCATGTTTTTTCTTTCAAAAACAATAAAAATTAAAACAGTATGGAAATTCACACACACAAAAATCACACCACAAATGCAAATTTTATTTAAATGAACAGCAAAATATTTACATACATCATTAACATTTAGAATAAAAGAGGAAATAAAAAGTAAATTAAATTGTATTATTTATTAATTTGAAATAAGGTTTATCAACAAATAAAAATGATCATCACTTTTATTGTACCTACACTAATCTGTTTTTAAAAAATCAATATTCTGCTACATTTATTGGTATGAAATATGTGACACTCTTTTCAGTCATAGGCAAAATCACATATTTATTTATCACATCAAAAGGTTTAAATGGTATTGTTTTGCTCTTACACTGAGCATCGTCATCTGATATAGACAAAATGTTCGAACAAAGAGATCCAACCTGAGGATAACACATCAAGAACTTAGTCGCTGGAATGTTCTCCCCTATAAAATACACTTCACCATTTAAAACTATAATGCGATGAATCTCTACACAATTTCTGCTAGATAATGATACAGCATAATCAGCATGAATAAATTTAGAACAATAATCCTTACAACTAAAAATGTGTCCCAAATAGCACATCCTATTATAAAATTGTACTCGGTTTGATATGAGTTGATCACCTAATAGCTTTAAAATTGCTTTTTCTTCAGTTCTCAGTAAATTACGATATGTAGGCTTTCCATATAACATGCAACCATTTATATTGGTAACCTTCTTTGTTACAGCATGTTTTGCTTGCATCTCTTCAATAAATTTTAAAATTTGATGATTTCTTATCTCTTGTTTTGATACAAGAACTCCAAGAAGTGATTTACTGGTGTAAGCTAGCTGACGTAATCTGCATAGGTACAGCCTTTGTACCATGATGTAGCGTTTTCAGTTTACCAAGTGCATCTTCAAATACAAAACATGAATTTGCCCACAGAGGACCCCAAGCCTTTACTGTAGCAGACAGATGCAGCAATAAATGAATATTATACGATTGCTCTGCTATTCCGTAGATATCTTTGACACCAGACACAAACCTTTTTAAACAATCTTCTGCTTTTGCGATATCATCTCGGGAGATGTTTGTGCCCAAGAGTAAGGTTATGCCATGCACAAAGAGAAGCCAATGTTTATATACAGTATGGTTCAAAATATTTTTTAGAAGTACAGGTGAAGTTAACAAAAAAATTCGCCATTCAGAAGCTTTCCAAAATGAAATATCTTTGGTGGTACGTAATTTACGGGTAGCTTCGTGTGGGAGCTTTAGATCTCTTATACGTATATCTAGCCTTCGAATATCTTTGACCCTTAGAGAATAAAGAGAGCCAGAACTCTCTACAAAAAGACATACGAGTTGGCGAGTTACACCAAGAAGTACACAGTGCATATAATCAGGAATAAAACCATCCACCATGTTAAAATTTGGGTACAAGTTCATTAATACAGATGTACCTTTAACACCTTTAACTGATTTATCAGTGGCCAGTGCTTCTTCAGCATTTCGAACACAATTTTCAAATGTACGTTTTGCAGCTACTTGTCCATTGAAAGGATAGATTCGGCAATGTCCTTTCCCTTTCGCCACTCTCAAACCCTCTTGTTCACAAAATCCACATCCAAATTTTCCATTGAATTGTTTAAAATTTTGCATAGCACAACGAGCTGGTGCATCACTGATACAAGTTAATGTAAAAACTTTTGTTGTTTTAACTGAATCCTTTCCATGCTTAATATCTTTCCATTTTATGCCTTCTTTTTGTAATTTTTTAAGTTCCTCAACAAATGGTATTAAGAAGTCGTTCATAACTGGTTTTTTTGAACCAAACCACAAGGCACACATCATTATATTTTTTTTCTCTCAAGAGGCTCAAGTTCATTAATTATGACCTGAATGGGCCAAATATCATACTTACTCTTTCTATAAAGTGGTATTCCATCCACATTAAACTGTATAGATAGATTACTTGAATCACGCAAACCATCAATAGAACGATACAAGTCCCCATCCATGGTATCCCTGTAAGTGTCACAATTGCTTTGAAATTTCGATTTGTAGGTAAGAATATTATTAATGAGATCTTCATTTTCCAGTTTCATCTTAAGTTGATATGAAAGAGGCATATAAATAAAGAAATTGCCTTTCTTTACTAATTCGTCACTAATAAAAGATTCTGAACATGTTGCACACTCGTTAAGATCATTTTCACGACTAAATTTACAAATATAGCTATCGCAATGAGGACAATAAAGGTGTAGCTCACATACATTACTTATTGTTGATGTACCTTGATAAAAAAGATATTTTGTCTCTGGTAGATTACAAGGTGGTAAAAGATTTTTTAATAACTTTAGCAATCCATCAACACAAGTTTTTGATAGATTAAATTTGATAGAATAAGCTAAAATGCTAACAAAAGCTTCCAAATTTGTAACATTAGCCAATTCATAAAGTGGTTTATTAGCATTTTCAATGAGTTCTTGGAAATCATCTTTTATTGAGAAACTGTTTTCTGATGAATTTTCATTTTCAGTATCTAGTTCTGATTTGTCGGATAAAGTACTATTAAAACTTGATTCACCACTTATTGTTTCATTCTGCATTTTATGCATTTCTGATTCTTCACATGATACATCACTGCCTGCACTTTGCATTCCATTCTCTGTTCCTTTAGAATCTGTACATAGCACATCTGTTCTGTAACGACTGAATGTTCGAATGGGTATGGTTTCATCCTTCCATAAATATTTTTTATACTTTTTTGACATGATAAAAGATCAGATATTACACGAAACGTTTTTTGTAAAATACTTGAAATAGAGAATTAATGTGGATTTGAAGCAACAAATGCTGTTATCAAATAGTTTTAAAATAAAAACAGTACCATAATGACGATTCAATAAAACTGATTAGTTCATTCTATAAAGAGTATTGTAGCTATATATCTACACACTGGAAATAGATTCATAAACCACCATGCAACAAAATCAAAATATAAACAAATTGGAGAATTTTTCTAATCATGGTTACGGCTACCTAATTTCCATTTTTGCAAGCTGTTAATTTTACATTGAGTAAACTAACCAAAAAAATAAATGTTAACCATTCTTATTCAAATATTCGGATAAACATTGAAAAATTATGTAACAGTTGTAAGCGCAATATTTTGGAGGGAGCCAGATAAAAAATAAATCTAAATGTATTTTCAAATATGCATCTGAAAAGGTTCGTAAAACAAAATTATTATTTTTTTTCAGTATTGCATTCTTTTTCATTTTGTTTACGATGAAATATTTAATGATATTGGCTTTTTTTGTTTGTATACAAATTCGGGTGTAGCATATTCAAGTCTCAATCTCAGGCCACCCAACTAACCAATCAAGAAATCAATCATTTTATATCGATTATCGCAAATTTTCAAATCGAGACAAATAGCGACCAACTTGACTTAGCGTCTGAATAACGAGCACGTTTTCAGCATAAGCCTCGCAATCGTATTTATTTACTACTCCGTAAGTATATGTATAATGGAGGAAAAAAAATGTTCGTTCTTGTGTTCTTCTACGAAGAAAAGAAATACTCCGTATTAAAGTTGAAGGAAGCAGTTAAAAACTCTGATCTACAAATGATGAATCTTCACACTTGGGATACGAAAAAGTCTGTGGAGACGAAGTGGAGAGATGGAGTGTATCCAGCAAATTTTCTACAATTTGGAGGTAAGTTTCAGATAGTTTATATTTTAAACGGTCTTTGTGTGCCATATTTCGTGATCTTTTTGCTTTGACTAAATAAAGAATTTGAAATCAACTCGGAATAATGCAATATGAAAATTATTTACGTTAGCAACGAAATATTGTGTAATCTATTAGAATGTAAATTTTTAAAAGTTTTTCAGAATCTCCTTAGATTTGAATTTATGCTTTTCCCAAGACAGTATTCATTATGTTACTGTACCTTTAAATGTACGTTTGTTTTTTTAAAAAAAAGATAATTTTGATTGAAAATATGTAATATTTATAACAGCTTAGATTTAGCTAAGGCCATGGTTTGACTATTTTGGTGCCGATTTCTGTGATTTGGTAACCCTCTCCTATCAATTTACTAGACTTATTCTCGAGAAATAAACTTATTAATATATATTTAATATTTGTGATAGAGGCCCTAAAACCAGGATTTGAATGTTAAACTGATTTATGTAGTATACAAATTTCTCATCCAGGAGTAAAAAAAAAATTATACAATTCTTTTTTAGAATTTTTTTTGTAATTGATTTTAATTTTCAGAAAATAGAAATGATATGGAGTTGCTGATTGATGGTTTGGTCGATGGCAGTATTACTTCTGAAGAAATTCCAGTTCTGCAAGATGTTGAAGGCCTCAAAAAACGGTCCCGCACACATGTTCAAGAGGAAGCCGTATCGGAAACTGTTGAACTTCAGCAATCTAAGCGGTATGTATATTAATTTCATCACAATTGTATTTTAATTTATTCGGCCTTGCATCATTAAGAACTCTGCTTAATGCAAATTTTTGGGTTGAAATCTACAAGTTGGAGCACACTCTTAGTAAAACGGCGCCAAGTCGCCAAAGCAAGATGGTAAACAAACGTGCATCGGTCACAGTTAAAAGTTAATCTTTTCTCGAATCCATTGCGTTTGTTGTTTGTCGTTGCACTATCTCCCGTTTTAAATGTAGAATTTCAACAGAACTACTAGCTTTCCTAGCTCATTGAATGTACAGAATCTGTTACTTTTAATTATTCTAATGAGGCAGGAAAAATAGCGCTCGCGATGCCTGCGGCATCTGAAGTGGGCACCGGGCAAATTTTTTTAACTTAAAAAAACATAAGCGGCTTCGCTTTCAGCAAAGTGGGATCCTAGTAGCTTCGCTAGCTTAGTGAATGTACAGAATCAGCTTCTTTTAATTACTCCAATGGAGCAGCAGAACATTTGCCCTTAGTAGCGTTCAAAACAAGTACAACTTCAAAAATTCCATGCAAACGATTTTTATTACAAGGCAAAGAAAAAATCTCTCAATTATATGATCGGAAAAATATATAATCACTAAATGAACCCAAGTTCAATTTGTCATTTATTTACTAATTGAAATCATACTAATTAAAATACATTTTATTATTTAATTAAATATTTTAAGTTATATAAAAATCCGCGTAGTATGTAAACAACTCAAATCACGCAAAACGCTTTCCATGACGTAAGCAACCTAGCCGATGGGTTGCCAATGGAACTAATCCGCTCGATTCCTCAGGTAACCAGATTGGCGATGAAATCGGTGTGTTCCAACTTGTAGATACCAACCAATTTTTGAATTTTATTATAGCGGAGCTCCATTCGGGTACATTTTTAAATGGGAGGAATGTTTATATCTTATGTCATGTTGAAATTTGTTGGAGGGTCCATTCTATGGTTATGCATGTAACAAACAAAAACTTTGAAGCTTTATGAATAATGTTGAAAGTGTACTTCAGTTTTTCATGTTAAATATCATTCGAGTATGGTAAATAGGGTATCTGGATTATTTTTATGTACCTGTAATTTGACTAAGAAGCTTATGAGGAAAGTTTTTCTCAAATGCTTTTGTTTTGTAAAAATGGGATTATTTTGCAACACAATCACAGTTTAGGGCACTTTTCTACTACATTGGTTGTTCTGCTTAGGACTATTTACACAATTTGACACCTAAAAAATAAATTATTTGACAGTTTGTTTTTAATCTAAAGTGATGTAATATATCCTTCCATATATATATATATACATTTACTATAGATATTATTCCTTTTTAGGCAGAAGCTGGCAGCTATTAAGCGCTGTAGAAATCTGAAGGAGCAAATTATCCTCAGCAAGGTCAAGGAAAATATCCTGGGACATTCGGAAGTGAAAACGTGTTCTACTTGTAGTTCTTTGAATTTGGAACTAACTGTTTTAAAGAAACAGGCAACAGAACTTGCTGGAGAATTACAGTCTAAAACTGAGGCAGTTGAATATTATAAAATGAAGTACAGAGATCTTAAAAAGAAATATAAGCTCAGTAAGAAAAACAAAGAAAAAGTAGAAACTGAAAATCCAGATCTTGTCAAAATAGGACAGCATTTACACATTGACAAGCGTAGACTTGCTCTTTGCCGTGTTACTGACTTCAGTAAATATACTTGTGACTTAATGGACGTTGTTTTTGGAAGGGAAAATCTAGCAACCAGTGTCTTAAGAGGTATAAAAGGAACAAGCAAAAAGGTCCTGGATCCAAACTATGTTTCTGATATTCAGGGCCATGTTGCTTGTAAATTCAATGTTAATGTGTCTCTGGTACGAGCAACTATGCGAAACAAACTAAATTCGGCTTCGAAAGCTGTGAAATGTGAGAAAATGCAATAAATTCTTTGAATTGTGTGGTATCTTTCTTTGTCTGTATTTGCTCTATTCATATATAGGCTGTGAAATGCAAGAAAATGTTATAAATTCTTTTTGAATTGTGTGGTATCTTTTGTTTGTCTTTGCTGTCCTGTTATACAAATTAAAATTAGAAGAGAGGAATGCAGGTAAGTGCAATTTTTGGAAATTTTAGCATGCTTTAAAAGTATTTACTTTGCTTTATTATGTAATGTATTCCTTGTTATTATGATAAGAAACTGGAAAAAATTTTAGTTGGTGAAAAGCATAAATCAAAATTGCTAAATTTGTTCCATAAAAAATAAATTAATGGATTTTTAAAAACTTGATAGCAATGAAGGTGTATTTAGAAATTTAATAATTCCAAAATAATTAGTATAATTTAGAAATTATATATTTATATGTTGAAACCCATTTAAAAAGCTAAAATTTCTGAGACCTTGATTCTATTTTTCCCATTCGATTCGTTAATCCACCTAAAAGTTTAAAGAGTTGATCAATGAAATGAGATTTCATGAACCCACAGTCCAAACTTTTATGTAGGTGTGACAAATTGAAAGTTTCAGGTTTGAAATTCAGAATGTGTGACGGATATCAAATCAGGTATACCAAAAACAGCATTGTTGAAATTAAATAATAGAGTAATTTTTAAGTCCGTGACATGAAAGAAACCATATTTTCTCCCAGCTAAATATGAACTGCAGTTAATCTGTAAAAAAAGTGCAGTTGAGAGACTGCGGTGATTTGGCCGATTCCACTACAGTTTTT
>BGPR01025811.1:9758-22045 GCA_013235015.1 Araneus ventricosus
AACCTCAATATAAGGAACTTTTAAAAATGAAATCGCAATTTCATTCACCTCATTAACATATTTAAATTGTAATACTTGTATATTGTTTTTAAAATTTAAAAAAAAAATTATCTTGGCCCGCCAAACTTTTTCTTTCGATTTTTTGCCCGCGACCGAAAAAGTTTGCCCATCCCTGCTCTAGACGCAGAGACCACGCCGTAGTTAGAACAACAACAAGCTTTACTGGACACAGCTAAATGGGAAGAGAGCGAACATGCTCTGTGCAGCCTTTATATATCATGTCGCGCATGAATACACTACACATGTGAATGCGCTGGTTAATTTTTTTTCTGTCGTATCACTGCAACTGTGATGTGCGTGACCACTCATGACAGTCGGTCATAAACTTGCGCGCATATTCGTATGTAAAAGTTGTAAAACAAAAAGGAAATGCAAATTTTTTTAGAGGATTTTGAAAGTGAGAACGGAAAAAGAGGGTCAACTGCCAAGTTTTTTCTGTTAACAAATTTTCGGGTTTTCAAAATTATTGGTACCTTTTTTCTTTTCAAAAGTTCCGGATGTTTTTAAATATTTTCGAAATGTTTATGCCATTAATTAATAATATAACTATGCCATTATGCCTAATAATTATGCCATTTCCCTCAGAATAAGCGAAGGTTGTTATGTGAACGACTAGTCAAAACCGGTTTCATCTACTTCAAATACGTACAGCTGATGCTCGTAGCTCGTGATTACAGACATTCGAAACTCCCCGACGCGAAAGGAAAATGTCGAATTTTCGAACAGCGTCCAAATATCAAATTTTGTATTTTGGTGTGAAAATGCTTTTCCTGGGCTTTTCGAATGATTAAGTCAGCTTACAGTGAAACGGCAAAGAGTGGAACTAGAATTTATGTGTGGAAAGGGCTGACAGACTGTCGAGGATAATGAGAGATCAGGACGGTCATCGGTATCCAAAACGGGCAAATCGCCATTTTCAAAGAAATCATGAAAACTGCCACTTCAAAACCCGAGCCGAGATTGCAGAAGTTGTTGCGTTAAATGCCTGCATGACCTGATGAGAAGCAGGCGACCAGATGTTTGGAAGACCCAGTCGTAGGTGTCGTGCCGCCTCAAGGGCCTCTCCCAGTTATCAAATTACCCATCAAAACATTCTGGCACTTTCACAACCAGCTTGATTTTCATAACCTCTTTCACAACCTCTGTTCTAGCCCCAGATGACTTTTTCCTCGGACGAAGGATTTGCCTAAGGGGGCAACAGTTCTAAAGTTCCGAAGAAGTGCATCGACGAAGGCACTGCAGGACGTGGCAAAATGAGGCTTGCAATTCATATTTACATCTTTTTATGAAAGATACCAAAAAGTTGCGTGGTTGGACAGTGTAGTTACTTCGAAGGAAATACCAAACAAACTTTCTCTTTCAAAAGATTCTATCTGCACTAATTCTTCTGTAATAAAATAAGTTCCGCAACTTTTTGAACGTAGTAGTCCAATAAGAAAGTCACTAATTAATAAAAAGTAAGTGATGAATAAAAATATTCCGAATGCTTATTCATTGAATAAGGCTGTTTTGAGAGCACAATTGTTAATTTATTTAGCAATATGATCTGCCCTTACTGACATGCCAATTTCGGCCGCTAGCAGTTCCGAAGAATGCCAGCTTAACTGAATTTTGATATGCAGCTATTATTTAAATTAATGCAAACTAAACTACGGAAGGCGACGAAGAAAGACTTCATGTTCAACACTGTATAATACTTGTAAATAATATTATTCATATAATGGTGGTGTGATGTATCTCAGCATTATATAAAGAATCGTGGAGCCTTCTTTATCAAAAATAATACATTTTTCGGACGTTTTAAATAGCACAAAACATGTAAAACAAGCACATACACTTACATCACAAACATTACACCACTCTCTTACATCGAATTCCATGTTCAATTTCTTATTCTTTTCCGTTGCTAGGCAACGTTAGCAAAAGACAAAAATATCGTTGCCATACTATTTTTATAACCTTTAGAAAAGAATTAATGCCAAACGATATTTTTAATTAATTTCTTTTTCAGCCAACCGATATTTTTAAATTAATTTCTTTTATGATCAAACGATTTTTTAATCTAATTAATTTCTTTCTTTAAATATTTTAATAATTCTACAAATATATGATTGTTTTTCTCTTTATTCGTTACGAATATCACAGTGGCTTCATTTGTTTTGCAGGTCTTGCGGACCTTCAAAGCACTAAGGCAGGTTCCCCGCATTGCATTTTAGCAGGTACCAATGAAATGCATTGCTTTACAAGTGAGATATATCCCGTGCTAGAAACAGTTTTGTTTCATCGTACTGCCTTGCTTCTCATGGCAAAACACGTGCTCTCAGTATCTTCGCGACAATTCCCGATCAACCGCACGCACTGTCTGGTGTGTCAACGACAAAACGCATGTTCAGTTCGTGTCATCACATGGATTTCATTAATTCTAATTTTAGGAGGCAAATTACTGACGCCAACTTGGAGTCATTCTTTAAATTGAAAGTGACTAGTTACGTAGCGTTTATGCAGAAACGTTCACAGAAAATGCAACCTAATTGTTCACACTGATTGAAACGAATGAGGAGCGTTTATTTTTAGATAGGCATAATTAATATTGCTATGATATTACTTTTCATTTTTCCTTATTTATGTATCTATCCTATTAAAATTCGAAGGTAAACAAACATATGTATCTATGTCTTTCTATCTTCTCACGAACCACTGAATCCTGAAACTAGCCGTAAGTACCAAAAGATGGAAAATAATCCAAGGAATCCATTTCGACTATTTAAATTCCGAAATTGTAATTAGTTAAAAAGGTATTAATTAAAAACGTCAAAATGAATGAATTGACGTGCTGCCATCTATTGGCAGCATGGTGAATTCATTCACGGCGGATTCTTTTTTCCCTATTATTAGTTTTCGCATCCGGTGTTGCATTTTTTTTATTTATTTAACGGAAGTTGGTATTTCTTTTTGAGCGAGCTTCTGTGTTTGGATTTATTAACAATGGAAAAAATTCATTTTCATGCTTTTTTTCTTTCTTTTTTGTATTAAAGTGTTTAAATTCGTAATGTTTGTTAGGGGAAGTAATTGACAACATTTATTGATTGTAGAGAAAAACGGAGGCGGGGCATATGAAAATATATGTATCCCAAGGTCTGACGTGACCTCACTTCACTCCCTCCGTCTGGAATATCCTATTATTCGTGATAGTCCGTGCAACGCCGGGCCACAGCTAGTATATATTTCAACATCATTCTTATTTGAGGTGAACAATAATCTTGAATACTAAAAAGGCAGCAGTCGACTTAACTTCTATTCATATTTCTTCTTTGAGTTTTTTTCCTTTTTCTTTTTTTTTTGATGTTTTTTTCTTTTTCGAAATATGAAAACAATATTTGGGTTTTCATGGAAAAGGCTGCTAGGTACATGATCCTTGTGTGAAACATATAGACAAACAAATTATTCTAATAAATTAAAAAAATCCTAAAAAAGCAATACCTTAAGATAGAAATTTTTAATATATTTTGTTTGGCATTATGACTGAGTATGAAGAATTCTGCGTATTCGTTGCCACTCTTTTTAATCCTTTCCAAGCCTATTGATAACTGAAAATTTAAAAAATTTAATTTTCTTATATAGAACTCATTTTTATATATGAAGCTTTTCAATATTTTTAAAAAATGTAAGCATTAATTAAGTAAATAAAATTTAATAATTATTTGCGAAAAAATAGTCACTATGATTAGCTTATGGCTAAATTTCTTGCCCTTTAGAATTTTAAATTTCACATTTTAATGATAACACAAAGAAGTCATTTGCTCCATTATAACTAGTATACAGAAAGAAAAAAATCATGCTTGATAGAATTAAATGAAAGTTCATATATTTTAAAAATTTTGACAATTATTGACCTCAAATTAACCTGTGTAGAGGACGAGACCTAAGTTTGTGTAGTGCTGCTGAAGAATCCATTCAATTTTGTGAAACCATTTTTTTATTAGGCTAGTTCCACAGCAACAGAACATTAAAGCTACAAGATACAAGACAGACAGAGTACAACATCAATGATACAAGCACACAGACTAGAATGACAGAGAGGCATCGGGAAAAAGATGGCCCAGTAAAGCTAACACCTACCATAGAAAGGAGGAGGCAGTTGATTGTAACCGCTACAAATCGTGGTAAATGTATGCTAATTTTTCATTTGTTCTTTACTTCAGTTTATAATTTTTTTCAAACGATTAAATAATATTTTAACAAAACGATTTTGTAATCGTTCCTACTAAATAATATTTTGCACCTACCGTCTCTCAGTAAACAAATGAAGTTTTGTAATTAAACTTAAAGCTCAAACGATAAATAATGAGTTTTAAAATATTTTTATTGATTCCCTACTAACAATATTTTGTACTTACTATCTCACTAAACAAATAATGTAATTAAAGTCAAACGACTAAATATTTTTTAAAAATATTTTTTTGCCTCTACTAAATAATATTTCGCACCTACCGTCTCTCAGTAAACAAATGAAGTTTTGTAATTAAACTTAAAGTCAAACGATTAAATATTTTTTAAAATATTTTTATTGATTCCTTACTAACTAATATTTTGAATATACTATCTCTCACTAAAATAAATAATACTAAAGTCAAACGACTAAATATGCAAAAATATTTTATTGATTTCCTTACTAAATAATATTTTGCACCTACTGTCTCTACTAAACAAATAAAGTTTTTGTAATTAAACTTAAGAACAATTTAATAGAGCTTTAGCAATAAAATGGCTATGTTGTTCTCCTATTGTGTTCGTCCGCTCATCCCATCCTTTCTCCTTTATTGTTTACGTTAATCCTATTTAGGAAGCCCTACCTCAGCAACCTGGGATGCAGCGAGAATTTGTTCGAAGGAATTTAATATCCCATGAAATATTAGATTACCACTATATGACAACCGAACTGTCGGAGGTATGGGGATACTTGGAACACTCAACTATGCGATAAATTTTTTAACTTGCGCGGATTTCCAGCTGTGGAGCATCTTTTTTTTGGTTTTGTGGCTGATAACAGAGTCGGTATCGCTTCAACCTAAGACTTTCTAAAAAAACATTCGATTCATAAATTGCTGAAAAAAAGTAGATATTTGGAAATCCAGGAGAAAAGCTCAGAGAGAACGCCTAACCTATGACTTTAAAATATTCGACTATAAATTAATAAAAAAGTAGCTATTTTTGAAACTAGAGAAATGCCTGTGAGAGAACGCCTAACCTATGACTTTAAATATTCGATTCATAAATAATAAAGAGTAGATATTTTGAAATACAGGAAATACGTGAAGAGAACGCCTAAATCCATGACTTTAAAAATATTCTGATTCATAAATTAATAAAAAAAAGTAGATATTTTAAAATCCAGGAGAAGTCACGCAGAGAGAACGCCTAACCTATGACCTTAAATAGCTCCATTCATAAATTAATAAAAGTAAAATATTTTAGAAACACAGGAGAAATATCAACAGATAGATATTGTGCTGATTTTTTATTTTGTTGTTTGAAGTTCAGCCATACACTATTTAAAAGACGGACTGTTCATTAAATGAAGTCTTTTTCAAATTCAAGTATTTATTTCTCTATCACTCAGCCTTTTAATGCTTTCTTTCGAGCAGGGCTCCCCAAACTTAATTCTCTCTGCGTACCCTTGATTAATCTTTGTAGCTTTTCGCGTACCCCTATTAATGTACCCAACCCCTACCGCCACCAACAACCATCCGTCTATGCAAAGAAGCTTTGCGAGCCACGATAAGGCCTTATGTTAGCTTAAGCGAAAATGACTCGAATTAATAATATTTGCGCGACGTATTTTTTGATTTACATTTCATTGCATTTTAATAGTATTAATTCACCAAAAACAAACGAAATCTGTATTGAAATACCTCTGCATTAACTTATAAGGATGGCTAAAAATTACACTCGTACAAACAACTTCAAATGATATATAGTTAAATAGCCTGATTAACTCGGGGAAACAAAATACCCTGTAACTTTAATTCCTCCATATTTTCTTGTTTTCGCTGTCAAATCTGATTACAGCCATTAAAAAAGGTTGAGAACCCTGTTTTAGAGTATTGTGCAAATAAATATTATATGAATGCCAGAATCTCGCTTTAGTTTTAATGAATTTTAATATTATAGATGTGAAATCTTAATTATGGTACAATACTAATGGTTCAAAATCATTTTTCTTAAACTCCAGTTTCGTTTCATTTTCTAGTCCTGAAAGTAGGGTCGGATTTACCTTCTGAACCTGTGCAAAGTAAAAAATTACGCTTCTTATAGAACTATTGATGTATATCTAAAAAATGTATATGGTCTTTTTACTTTTAGCGAACGCATTAACTTATAAGGATACAAAAATACACTTGTAATAAACAACTTTTCAAATATAAGGTTATTAAATAAATTGATTTAACTCGAAACAAAATTTGCAATTTTTTTAATTCCTCTCTATATTTTCTTGTTTTCGCCATTACCAATCTGATTTCTTGCAGCCCACAGGTTGAGAACCCCTAGAAAGTATTGTGCAACAATATTATGCTATGAATGTTGCATCTCGCTTGGGTTTAGCTTCCTTGAATTCTAATATTATATTTTTAAAATTCTTAATTATGGTACAATAATTAATGTATTCCAAAATCAACTTTTCTTAAACTCCAGTTTTCTGTTTCTATTTCTAACCTGAGCAGGGTCGGACGGCCTTCGGAACCGCTCCGCGTAAAAAAGTAAAATTACGCTTCTATAGAACTATTTACGTAAGTGGATTCTAAAAAAATGTATATGATCTTTATATTTTAGCGAACGCATTAACTTATAAGGATGGCTTAAAAATTACACTCTGTAATGTACCAAACTTTTCAAATGATATTGAACAGTTGGCCTGATTAACTTGGGAAACAAATTCTGTAACTTTAATTCTCTATATTTTCTTGAGCTGCCATTACTAAATCTGATTTTATAAAACACAGGTTGAGAACCTCTGCTTAGAGTACAGTAAATAAATATTAGTATATGAATGTTATAGAATTTGCTTAGTTTTACTTTAAATTCAAGATAGACATTTTAAAATTCTTAATTATGGCACAATACTATTCCAAAATCACCTTTTCTTAACCCAGTTTTGTTTATTTAGTCCTGAAGTAGGCTCGATTTAGCTTCAACTGCCCAAAAGTAAAAAATATTTATGAACCATGATGTATGATTCTAAAAATGTATATGGTCTTTTTTACATTTTTAGCGAACGCATTAACTACTTATATGATATTAAAAAAATTACACCCCTGTAATAAACAACCTTTCTAAATGATATATATTAAATAGCCTGATTAACCTGGGAAACAAAATTTGTAGTCCTTTTTTAATTCCTATACTTGTTTTCGCCATTACCAAATCTGATTTCATGCACCATGGCTTGAGAAACTTGTAGAGACAGTAAAATAAATATTTATATGAATGTTATAATCCTCATGGTTTTACTTAAATTAATATTATATATTTTAAAATTCTTAATTATGGTACAATACTTAGCTGTATTCTAAAAAATCACTTTTCTTAAAACTCCAGCTCTGTTTCATTTCTAGTCCTGAGCAGGGTCGGATTTAGCCTTCGAACCGCTCCTGTGCAAAGTAAAAAAATTACGCTTCTATGAAATGATGTAAGTATCTCAAAAATGTATATGGTCTTTTACATTTTAGTTGAACCATTAACTTATAAGATGGCTAAAATTACACTCTTGTAATAAACAATTTTCAAATGATATAGTTGTTGGGTAAGTCAGCCTTGATTAACCTCAAATAAACAAAATTCTGTAACTTTTAATTCCCTATATTTTGCTTTTCGCCATTACCAAATCTGATTTCTCAAAAAAATTGCCAGGTTGAGAACCTCTGCTTTAGAGAGTATTGTGCAAATAACATTAGTATATGAATGCTATAATTCCTATGGCTTTTACTTTTCTAGTCTTAATTATTATATATTAAAATTCTTAATGGTACAATACTAATGTATTCCCAAAATCACTTTTCTAAAACCCAGTTTCTGTTTTCTATTTTAGTCCTGGAGCAGGGTCACCTTCTGAAACCGTCTGTGCAAAAGTAAGTAAAAAATTATTTAGGGGAATCCCATGATGTAAGGATTCTAAAAAAAAATGTATATATCTTTTACTTTTTTAGCTAACCATTAACTTATAAGGGATGGGCTAAAATACACTCTGCACAAACAACTCTTTCAAACAGATAGTTAAATAGTCTTATTTAACCTCGGGGAAACAAAATTTTGTAACCTTTTAATTCCCTATATTTTCTTGTTTTCGCCATTACCAAATCTGATTTTCGTACCACAGGCTGAGTAACCCTGCTTTAGAGTATTGTGCAAATAACATTATTATATATGAATGTTATATCTCAAGCGGTTTATGAAATTTTAATATTATATATTTTGTACTCTTAATTATGGTGTTACTAATATCCCAAAAATCACTTTTCTTAAACTCCAGTTTCATTTCTAGTCCTGAGCAGGGTTTGATTTAGCCTCTGAACCGCTCCGCAGTAAAAGTAAAAAATTGAGTTTTATAGAACCATGATGGGAGACTTTCAAAATGTATATGGTCTTTTTTTACATTTTTATTGAACGCACACTTATAAGGATGGCTAAAAAAATTACACTCTGTAATAAACAACTTTTCTAAAATGGGATGGAGGAAGTTATTAAATAAAGCCTGATTAACTAGAAACAAATTTGTAACTTTTATTCCTGTATTTTCTTGTTGCCATTACCACCCTGATTTCGCGTACCACAGGTTGAGAACCCCTCGGTTTAGAGTGCTTGTGCAAATAACATTAGTATATGACATCGCTATAATCTCGCTTAGTTTTACTTTAAATTCTAATACATATTTTTAAAAATTTCAATTATGGTACATCGTATATTCCAAAAATCATTCTTTCTTAATTAAACTCCAGTTTCGTTTCATTTCTAGTCCTGGAGCAGGGTCGATGAGCCTTCGAACCGCTCCGTGCAAAACTGTTTGATAACTATTGATGCAAGGATTCTAAAAAAATGTATATGGTCTTTACATTTTTTAAAGCGAACGTCTCAAAAAATAACGTGTAACTCCGGGTATTTGTCAAAAAATACGGCAATAATTTTTCACTTAAAAATACTCATTTTTAAAAAAGTTAACAGGAGTATAAAATAATATAAGGAATTTTTTTTATGAACCTTTAGATCAGAGAATTTCACTAATTCAGGAACATTCAGATTGTTACTGTCTATACTCACCTACAGACTGATGTCTTGTTTGAGATGCTGTTGTCTGCAAACAGTTCTTGATTAATTTTAGTTTGGAAAAATGTAACGTTCCCTGATGCAACACTATTGGAAGATTTATAAAATTTTAGAGTTAACGTCAATTTGGGATAAAATTAATTTTTGTTGTCAACACTTAAAAACTTCCAAAGGTGGTGCTATTTTTTTATTGGTATAAAACATTTTGTTAAGACAAATTTTTCTGTACCTGTTCAACTTCCTGACCCTTCAACAATTTTAGAACGAACTCCGTTGAGAAAGGCAAAAACCAATAAAACATTGAATAACGAAAATTTATATTTTGAAAACGAAAATCGCTTCGAGTTGTTTCTTGGGTCTCCCGTCCTGAGCAACCTTCGTGGTGTGTAACAGCACTTTGTAGGTAGCGATTTCTGCGCTGTATCGCGCACAGACAGATACAAGAGACAGCTTTTGCGTATATATAGATTACTGGAGTAGTGCCTTGAAAGTCGGTCATTAGTACATAAAGTAAGATTGTTGCTTGTTTTTAGAATTTTCTAATTAATTCAGAACCTGGTTTTTTTTTTTCATTCTGTTTTGCAAAATTTGCGCCCTCGATTTTTTTACTCTGTGCTGGGGCAATTTGACTAATGGAGTGTTCAACTGGCCCTGCCTGAGGATTATTAAACCGCATCATTTTGACATAGTTATTACTAAAAGAATACTTAATCGCTCCACATGCTATCACAGAGATAACTAGAGCGCCCTTGTCGGCGCCAGACTTTTCCCTAAAACATTTGAGTAATCTGCTAAAATAGCTAATATTCCCTCTCACTCTTACCACGCGTCCAGCAGGCTATCCTCATCTGAGAGAACGGTGATTTTTCTGCACTTTCTTTTGATTGGTGTATGAGATGGACAGCACGCTTACACTCTTCTCATATCTGGAATACGTTGAATTAAAATGAATATAGTTCTTGAACTCGCTTGTTTATTGGGCTTAATGACTATCACGTACCTATTATACATGGAATATATGAGAATATTTTTTCCTCTGATGGAATCACCACTCTGCTATTTACGTAGGTGGTCAAAAAGTTCCATGACGTTCAGCTCCAGAGAGCGCCATTGAATCGCTGTGCAGATTGTGCTTGCAGTGTCATGCACTGATAAAGTACTGCGTCGAGTGATACGACTAAAGTTATCAGCAGGAGGTACTGACTCAACATTATGTGTATCAGGTGAAAACCGGATTTATGCACCGTTCAGCAACGGATTCCGAGACTACCACTTTTGGACGATTTTACACCGGAAAGGGGTGTCAGGCAATGAGTCATATGAGCTATTTCCGAAAGTTCTTGTTAGATCACGCTCAGTAAAATAAATATCACTTCATCCTTCTTCCCAGATATTCGGCGCATGCGCAGCAAGAGCTGAAGTTTTCCGAACTGCTGTTAATCCAATACGTTATCAATGTCGGCTCAATACACGATCGAACATGATGAACACCTCCTATAACAAATCCCGACGCCAACATCACTGGGCACGATAACCATCAAGACGCCAGATCGTACGCCGATTTTGCCGGGTTTAATACAAAGCAATACCTTCGAGCTATCGCATGCTGGTTAGCAACGGATTCTGGAAATCCTCCGCGCTTTTGCGCAGGCATGGGCGGAGTTATTTTCATGAAAAATAGGGAGAGTGAATGGAAGCGCGATTATTTTACTGATCTTATCTGACGAAGAACCCGGAAATGCGCTCATGCGACTCATTGCCTGGATACCTCTTTCCGGTGTAAATACGTCCGTGCGGTAGTCTTGGAATCCGTTGCCGAACAGTACACATACAGGCTTTTGAGAATAATTGTTCATGTTTCCCTGATGTCCAAGACGAAATTCCATCGCGCCTCTTGACGACTCACACAGGTATTTATTTCTGAAGATGTGGAACGCTATTAGAAACAATTCATATATTTTTTACGTTTATATGAAATTCTGATTTTAACTAACTTAAAGAAATTTAGTATCATTTATAAAAGCACTGAATTTTTAGCGTGAGACTTTAATGTTATTTTAAAATGTTTTAGTTTGTTAGAACATTATCATTAATGCTATTTATTAAAAATGCACATTTAATGAGATTGCATCGCTAATTTAAGTTTCTCTGGAATATTTATTACTAGTGTGTGCAATTTTCTCCTGATCTTTTCATTTTGCCCATCGGCATCATGAGCTAATCTGTTGAAGATTTCTCCTATGTAAATGTGTAGCCTTGATTCTCTCACATGTCTCCTTAACTGTTTGGAGACTGTAGTATTCGTGCAAGATCTGTATTTATTGATTTACTTATTGGTATCGGTTTCGAGGACAAAACAACTGTCTGGAAAAACCTGAACATATGGTTCTTTTTCATTTGTTTCCGCAGACATTCGTACGCATTTCTTAACACTCATCAACTTAAAACCTTCTAGAGTGCTGCTGTTTGATAACGCTTGTTAATTGGTTGTCGGATATGAAAGATTATATTAAAAAAAATACAGTGCCTATAGAATTGTTATTTCAAAAAATTAATAGACAAATCTAGTAATGTTACAATAGTTTTTTTTTAAATGAGAGCGCATTTAATAAGGCTTTTTCCAGATAGGTATGTACCCTTGCAATTCAGAATTTGCTACAGCGAGAGATTTCCATTCGAAATGGCTACCGATCAACTTTAGTTTATGTATGTTTTCATGGTTTTAGTTTTCTCAATATTCGAAAACTCTTCAGTTAAATTGGTAATTGATTTAACAAATTAAGAGCGAAAGAGATAAAATTCCTCACAAATACATGAGATTTATTTTTCTTCGTTTAATATTTTCGTATTCTCAAAAGTTGTTTCCAGTAATTTACGACAACAGCAATACGTAACTAATCCAGCGTTTG
>BGPR01025812.1:0-16668 GCA_013235015.1 Araneus ventricosus
AGTGAGGGGTCGAAAATGAATATAGTTTGCGCACCACTGCACTAGGCCACTGCAGCTCTGATGCAAACGCAAAAAGGGAGCTAAAAAAGTTACTACATATTGTATTGTTATTATATGACTTACACTTTTATTTTTAATAAAAAGTAAACTAACATTTCTTTTGACAATCTACCATTTTTTCATGCCGAAAGAAATACAAAGAGAAGGTCAAAAAACAGTAGATTATGATATATGTCTCACATCTGGATTTCCTTGTTTTCTCCATAGTAATACTTTCCTGCTGGAAGAGTTTTAATGTAATGTAAACACATTTACAGACAGAAAGAAATCTTGGAATTTGGAAGGCGGTTTAACGTTTTCTAAATATTGAAGGGTGGTTAACATCATTTTCTTAAATACTGAGAGAAATGCGCTGTCATTTATTATTAAATGACTCATAAATTATCAGTAAGCGCTAAACTTCACAAAACGTTTGGTAACTTTATGTAAATCATTTTCTTTCACTACGACCTTGCAATGTGGCACGCATTCACCTCCGGTAATTACATATACTCCACCAATAAATTTCTGGATGAGCTAATTTGCCTAGGCTGAACCATTCATAAGGTAAAGCTAATAAATAATAACTGCATTCTTTGGAATTTAAATTACATGGAATCCCTTTTTGGCTTGGTGGAGGCTAAACTATTAATACTTCGAATTGTAAATTCATCGTTACATTTTTTTTCAAATCATTAATTTGCAAAATAAGCGAAACTTGTCTGTTATTGAAAATGTATTATTTCTTCATGAACATTGATGTTTTTTAATCTCTTTGGAGGACTTCATACAATCTTCTATTGGCATGGAAAATGCATGGTTATTTAACAAAATATAGAAACAGAAAGAGGGAAAATCATTCATTTCAATTTTTACTTTTAACTATAAGTTAAGAGGAAGAATTATTTTCCCATCAGTTAATCAGTATAACGATTAAATTTTATGGTATTCTTTTATGTTTGCAGATTGCGAACTTAGAATACACTTTTCTGTGAATTACACTTGCTTATTTCCAACTCATTAAATTTTTCACTCAACTCTCTCTCGCCAGTAAAATTTAAGAAATGTTTCCTCTTGAACTGCTCTACCACGTTGACTTGTGGCAGAACAGCAGATTCGTGGTTCATTAAACCAAAAATAATAACTAAT
Organism: Araneus ventricosus; assembly: GCA_013235015.1. Lineage (NCBI taxonomy): Eukaryota > Metazoa > Arthropoda > Arachnida > Araneae > Araneidae > Araneus > Araneus ventricosus. The sequence continues at coordinate 1,189 of BGPR01025812.1, forward strand.
AAAAATAATAAACAATAAGTAATAACTGCATGCTTTCGAATTTAAATTACAGGGAATCCCTTTTTGGCTTGGGGAAGGCTAAACTATTAATACGTCGAATTGTGAATTCATCATTACATTTTTTTCAAATCCATAATTTGCAAAACAAGCGAAACTCGTCTGTTATTGAAAATATATTATTTCTTCATGAACAATAATGTTATTTTATCTCTTTAGAGGGTTTTATACTATCTTCTATTGCCACGAAAAGAGCAGGCTATTTAACAAAGTTTAGAAACAGAAAGCAGGAAAATCTTTAATTTCTGTTCCTTTTTTTACGTTCTCGTATACGAAGTATACAAAGAGAAAGTATTGCAATCGTCAAAATATTCGAACTCGAGATTTTGACGAATCTCCACGTTTTAGACCTCTCTGAGTCCGAAAAACACAATTTTGGAATCATGTGTGTCTGTGTGTCTGTGAACACGATAACTCGAAAACTATTAGAGCTATGGGGATGAAATTTGGTATGTGGTCTCTAAACATAATTTGTAGGTTTCTATCAATTTTTGGACAAAATCCGTCAACGGGAAGTCTATCTGTCTGTCTGTATGTCCGCGGTCATGGGAACACTATAACTCAAACATTTGAATAGCTAGATGGATAAAATTTGGTGCACATTTTAATCGTCATGAATGTAGGTCAGTATAAAATTTTGGGCCAAATCCGTCCAAAAGAGGCGTTTAAATTGCATATTTAATTTATTTTAATCCGATTCTCACGCGCATGCGTACTGGTAGCAATCTGTTATTGTTGTAAATTTTATTTACAACAATAAATAATGTTTTCAAACATGAATTGTAACAATTTTTTATTGTTGTAAATAAAATTCAAACCGATCTCATTATTTCAGCAAATCTTTTATTCACGAGCTTTTGCAATTGTTACGGTTGTGATAGCTACGGGGATGAAATTTGGTATTTTATCTTGACACATAATTTGTAGGTTTCTATCAAATTTCGAACAAAATCCGTCCACTGGAAGTCTGTCTGTCCGCGGTCATGTGAACACTATAACTCAAAAACCTGAATAGCTAGATGGATAAAATTTGGTACACAGTTTTATCATCATGAATGATGATAAAATTGAAGCAGATTCGAAATTTTTATGCGGAGAACTTACTTAATTTCGCTTATTTTTTTATCTCCACTGCGTTAGGGGGTTTAGCTTATATTTTTCCCTACATGTGTTAGGAGTGTACGAGAAAGGTTAGGGGAGAACACTCCCGCTGGTTTTTTCACTATAAGTTAAGAGGAAGAGTTATTTTCCCATAAGTCAATCAATATAACGATTATATTTTATGGCATTCTTTTATGTTTGTTATGTTTGCAGATTCAGAACTTTGATTACACTTTTCTGTGAATTTCGCTTACTTATTTCCAACTCATTAAATTTTTCACTCAACTCTCTCTCGTCGGTAAAATTAAAAAAATATTTCTTCTTGAATTCCGGCACCATGTTGGCTTGTGGCAGAATAGCAGATTCATGCTCCATTAAGCCGAAGTTCCTCCAGAATGTGGACCTATCGTCGTAAATCAAAACATTAGTGAGGCATGAAAATTTGGATCAGATACCTTAGCGTTTCAGATACCTTTCCAAACCTTTCTTCTCTCGCGTACCCCTTGATTATTCTTTTTGTTTGGGCGTACCCCCTACTATCATATCCAACTATCCCCCCTCAATAATCTGTCTATGGAAAGAAGTTCTTATCAATAATGCTAAAGTTAGTTTAAGAGTCAAATGACTCGAATTAATAACATTTGCAGAACTTATTTTTGATTCTACATCTTATTTCATTGTTACAATATTATTAGTTCACCGCCAAAGCAAATGTAACCAGTATTGTAAATATTAAATAACAAGTATTATAGTTATTAAATATGTATATATATGTAAGATCAGGCTTTAAAAAGGTGAAAGGCAGTCCATTGTCATCAAGGAAGAGACGATATTTGTTTAAATCTTCTTTTATTGAGGCATCAGGCGTTATTTCTTCATAGGTAAAGTATTTAATTTGTTTGCAGCTCCATGACTAGAATTTAGAAGTTTACGCCCGAGCGGCGCGTTGTTGTTGAAAGCTTACATGCCGGCGTGAAAAAGGGCAGAAAAGAATGCGCAGAACGCTTAACTACCCAGGAAAGGGAATTTCCCCTTTAGAACCTCGTGATTTGAAAAGAAAGTTGTAGTGCGTTAATTATGATGAAAGTAGAAGTACTTAAAATGAGGTGTCGTTAAGATTATTTAGGAAAGTTAAAAAATTAAAATATAATATATATATATATATATATATATATATATATATATATATATATATATAAGTGTTAGTTATTAAATAGCAAGTATTCACTTGGAGAGGCAAAATTCTCTTAACTTTTTTTAATCCCTTGTGTTTTCTTGTTTCCGCCATTAACAACTTTGATTTCGCGTACCCCAAATGGCCCTTCGTGTACCCCTAGGGGTACGCGTGACACAGGTTGGGAACCTCTGCCTTACACCACTGTTCAAATTGTTAGTCGCCTAATAACTTTCATGTAGTTTTTATAAGTTTTAATACAAATAAAACATTTGGCAGGTCTTACAAGCTGCTTCTATTTGTCTCAGTAAATGATACCCGAGTTCAAGGATGAGAAGCCACCGGATAAGTAGGGGGGTTCTCGCTTCCTCTGTGGGTATAGTAATAGTGGAGGTTGAGTTACCTCCCACCAATGATAGTACGTACCTCCTACGGGAGAGGTCGGTCCTTGGTCGGTGATGGCTACTAGGTCTCCGGCCTGAGTATTCAGTGTCCCCAGGTGCTAAGCCAGGGCGGGGGTAACTCTGTTAAGGTTAAGGTTGTCTCAGTAAATGGGTTATTATGTTGTGTGTCATTTGTTTGATCCCCCTGATACCCTTTCAAATAATTTTTTATTTATTGACGAAAGACTTGATATGAATCCAATATGTTCAGCCGTTCTCTGAATGATATTACATAATATATAGCTGAAAAGCAACGTAATTTTTAGCTGACTTAATAATCTGAATTAGATTCAAATCAATTCCATGTCATATATGATCATGCATTCATTTTGGTAATCTTCTGACCAGCATGGTGAATTTTCCAGCTGATGTAAAAGATACAAAAACCACTGCAACTAGTCCTAGCACAGAAAACGATACGCTAATAAGTTGACTGTAAAATGAGAAAAAAAATCATTTTTGTGATATTTTAGAGCTGAAAATTTTCAGAATCTATCTTCCAATAAAACAATTAGAATTATAGAAATTAAATGAAACGGAAATAAAGCATAACATGATTACTCTTGCAAAATCTGCTTAAAAAATAATAGTGAGCATAATATTCAAAATGCTTTTCTTATTTGTCTTTGAAAACGTATTTTTGGAGTTGGACACTAATTAAAATTTAACGTGAAAAACATTTTCCGAAATGACGCACAATTCATCGCCTTCACCAACATGCATTGGAGCTTTAGTACTAGCGTCATTAACGTAAACAGCTAAATGAAAATCACGAATATTGATGAGCGAAATTTTTTGCACCGAAATAATATAAGCTAAACGGTAATATTTTTTAATTATAATTTAGCTAGAATTATGCGTAGTGACAAAAAAACGAGAATGTTTTTCATCATCATTACAATGTTTTATTTTTATGTTACGTGGACGGAATATTTTAAATTCAGTCTACGACACTCCGACATGAAAATATCTTATTCCCTTTTTAGACATGGGTGTATACTTCAGAAATCTCAAACGTTTTATAGAAATTGTGGCAGCAGTAAGTGGTAATCACTGAAAATTCAGTAATAATCAACACCCATAAGAAAATACTCTTTCCTTTCTTTGTAGTTATCGTATTCCAACATCTAATCAGTATGCCGAAGACTAATTTTTGAGCGTTGCACCATTATTTTTAATCAGTTTCTGTGCTCACGTAAATGGTGATCAGTATAACTTTGATTAATGGGTTATTTTTTACACAGAAAAAGAAAGTCCGCTAATAAATAACAAGATAAAAATAATTGCATAAGGATTTTTTTCTATTATAAGAACTCATATACTTAACCGCACCCTAAAAAGTAATAATTTCGGCGCGACAAGTAATTGGCAGAAACAACTTCTTTTTATTGGGGTCAGAAAAAAATCAACAATTTAGGAGAAAAATTCTGGAAAAAAGCGGAAAATAAAATGGCTTATATAGATTTTTATTTGACCTTAAAATGGAAGAAAGAGGTCAAACAATAATGTAGTTATATTAAAGAGAACATTTTGCTGTTGCCATTTTATCATTGATTAATCTTGCAACAATTTTTTTAAGTTGCCAAAAGAATACGTATGATGAAAAACTTTGAAATTGTTATTACTTGTTGCGTGTGCATGTGTAAGTTCTTTAGGACTAAATAAAGCAGATAATATTAAATTAACAAGTTGCGCTATGAAAAAAGAAAACGGTTTGTACAAATTTCATAAATTTAAGTTTATTACAAGTTTCAGGTTTCAGACATTAATTTTGTGACTCCTTGTTTGTAATTATATCTTTATACTAAAGAGTTTCTGTCGAAAGAAAACTGAAGTTTTTAACAGCATTAATTTCTAGTGAACATTTTTTTACATTTTAGAAACAAAATATTTCAAAATCCTTCAGAATCTCTAGAAAAGCGGTCTGGAATTCATGAAATTTCATAGTCACAAAACGCAGCAAAACATCAGCATTCACTCGACAGTAATTGTTTAAGCAAACAATTAATGAGATTAGTTGAGTGTCATTTGATACAAAATACTAGAATGTTATCTCATATATTGTTTTGCTGTGCTAAAAAAAAGCTGAAAATTGGGTTGATAATGCTGATTCGATTTTAACTATAATTAGAAAGGCTATTTAATGCCCTCTCTGTTACTTATCGTAAAAAAAGAAAATATTTTAAAATTTAATTAAATACTTCCTCTGTGAACTTTAGTCGCCCAATTTCCTGTTTTGTTCAAATTAGAAAAGAGCAAAGATTAATTTGGTTAAACTCGCCTTAGATAGCAGGCTATGCATTTTTTCGCATATGTATTGTTACGGAGTTGTAAAGTTATCTCTCTGACATGCTAATCTTGGCGACAAATTTGGCGAATTGGAGACCAAAGTTTGCGACTTTGGCGACAAAAGGAATCTTCTAGAAAAATCCTGAACTGCAGTCTTATCTCTGTCGGGAGCCAGAAATGTCATGAGCCTTCTATAGATTACGTCACTTCCTGTTGAAAGTGCTGTATCCGAGATTTATTAGTGATCTCTGCTGTTAATTTATACAAGTGCTGTTCATTTTTTGTTACCTGTGCTACGTAAGTGTTTTGCTTCGTGGAATAAAGATTAATTTAGTTTTTTTATTATTCTGCTAGTTAATCTGCGTTCACGTACACACACCAGTTTATTTTTGTAAAAGTACATACAATTGCCACGCTTCCTAACTGAAAATAGCTAAGGGGACACATTACCCAAAAAATGGCCAAAATATCAATTTTAATTTTATTGGCTTGTTTTGTTTATCTCATCTTTCTACTTATTGTATCAAAATTTCAAATTGGTACCTCTAATATTATAGAAGTTATTTAGGTTTTTACTTATGATCACCAATGATAAACATGCGCAAATAACAACTTTACCTGGCTTTTTCTTCATGTCGTATTTTTCTTCACTTTCATGTTTTCAAAATGCAAAGGCTTTTTTCCCTTTTCAGATAGAGCTTTCAAACTTTTTGCACTTGTTTATCTTTATGCATATGATATATCTGTGAATGCAATAAGCATTCAGTTGCTTAGTGTGTTTTTAGATACAAGATAAAAATTGAGTTAATGCTAAATGTCCTCACTTTTCATCACATAAAACATTTAAAAATCTATATTTAAGCAAATATTAGATATACCTTAAAATCCATGCACAGGTATATTTTAATTAATCTGGAAATGGAATTTGAAGCAAAAATATTCATATTTGAAAAGTAGTGGAGAATTTTAAAAATTGAATTTTTCTTAAAACGATTTAAATTTCCACTGAACAAAGCAGATCAAAATGAATTTTTTTCTTTTTAAGATGACTTTATATGATTGTTATGCTTTAATAGTTTAAAAAGTTTTTTAAGGATACTTCAAATAAAGAATATTTTTCAGAAGGTAATGTGTGCCCTAAATCCTCTATATTCGATTTTGTGTTCTCGTTTCTCGAACAAGTTTTTTTCACGAATGCAAAGGTTATTGTAATGTTACTTGAGTAAACAATAAATATCAGTCTTCATTATTTTTTTCCTACAATAAGTAGGAAAAAATGAAGCAATGAAAATTGATAGAAATAATTTTTACGGATGGAAATAAAACAGAGTATCGAATAAAACGCCAAAATCCCTTCAGAATTATTTTGTGAAATGGTCTTGGTGTGAAAGATGCAACGAAGCACCAGTATATTTGATTTTTAGGAATTAATCCAATATAAGACCAATGAATTTAGTTCTCTAGATCTCTGTAAGTTTTGAAAAGAATAAATGTTGGATTCCTTAATTTTTAGAAAATCGGTCTTCTAATTTTGGACAAGAAAAGTGACAAATCGGACAACTAAATTTAGAATGAGGTAATAAATATTGTTTAAAATATTTATTACCTCACTTAAATGAACGAAACTTTGGTTTATTTGGGATTTTTAACCTTAAGGTGCAGTTTTTCTAGAAATTCAGTAACTAATTGTAGTTCTGATAAAATCCCTTCAGAAATATTTTGTGAAATGGTCATGGTGTGAAAGATACAACGAAGCACCCTTATATTTTATTTTTAGGAATTAATCCAATATAAGACCAACGAGTTTAGTTTTGTAGGTCTCTGTAAGTTTTGAAAAAAGAAATGTTGGATTCCTTAATTTTTTGAAAATCTGTCTTCTAATTTTGGACAAGAAAAATGACGAATCGGACAACTAAATTTAGAATGAGGTAATAAATATTGTTTAAAATATTTATTACCTCACTTAAATGAACGACACTTTTGTTTATTTGGGATTTTTAACCTTAAGGTGCAGTTTTTCTAGAAATTCAGTAACTAATTGTAGTTCTGATAAAATCCCTTCAGATAAAATAAATAGAATAACTATCATATCCTAAATATTCACCTCTTATTCCTAAATATGCACATCTAGAATGTTCCATTTACATCGACTTTAGTAGCATCGCTCTTAATTATTAATTTTCTGCGCATTCAACGAATACTAAACCTATTATCTTCGTGTTATATGAATCGTCCGTGATTTGCACTTTCGAGTATCTGGATAAGCCACAATTAGTATTCATATCAGTCAAGTAAAAAGGAGTATTCTTTACGTAGATTTCTGGATAAAGCGGCCACAAACAGCGAATGGATAATTCTCGCCATTTTATTAGATTTTCTGCACGTCTATTTTGTTTCTGAAAACCTGCTTTTATTTCTTTTCCAATTGGCAATAAAGGAGCCATTCGTTACATATTTTATGAGCTTTGAAAAAAGTTCTCAAGAGCTCTTGCTATTTGAATTACTGAGTTATTTGACGTAAAATATCATATCCAGCAATCTTTTTATGTTATATATTAATGACAAATAACAATTTCTCAGATATGTTGGCAATGGGACGTCACGGCTGATATAAGGAACTATCAATTTTTACCGTTTCAACTTATTAGAGTAAATAACGTTTTCATGACTTGATGATTTCTAAGGATATGCACATAAATTGCTACGTTTGACGTTTTTCATATTGTTACAAATCTGTGATACCGTTTCCCTGCCATTTTGGTCTTATGGTAGGAAAGAGAGTCGTATTAGATGCCAAGCCCCGGTCTTGGCGACAAACATGAAGGATCCAGAAAATGCAATAATTATGTCCCTATCTATCTTAGAAACCGAGATCTGGAGATTCTTCCGGAAAATTCCGTGTGACGTCATGCCTTGTCGGAAGCTATATATACTGAAGTTTAATATTCATATTGTGGCTTAATTTCCTTTCAATATTGCTTTCATTCGCCTCACACTTTTAGGATTTTGTTTTGACATCCGTAATTTTAATATAAACAACTTTTCGAGTTTACAACAGTGGAACAGTATTACATGGCCCCAATTGGGAGCCAAATATAACACTGACTAGGTCTTTTGGAAACATTAAGGTTCATTATAAACACAAACATTAATACATGAAGGCTACATATTTACATTAATTTCTAACTTTTAAAAGGGGTTTCGGATTTGAGCATTTTGTAGATTTTGTCTTAAATTTGTTTACTTCGCCAATTCACAGTTCTAACTGAATCTTTAGTGTTGGCGCCTTACCACACTAGGTGGCGCTGTTCAGGATCATTTGAACAAGTTTTTAATACAGAAAGAGATTGATACAATGAGATTTCAAAAAGTTTTTTTAATTATTTTCTGCTTTTTAGTCCTTATTCTATTTCAAGATTCATTATTACAAATTTTATCGGATCTTGAGATCAATTTTTTTCTCAAATTCACTGACAGATTCGCCTCTCGTACGGAATCAAAGTTTAATTAAAATCAATCTATTAACTGATAATTAAGTTCTGAAAATATTGAAACTGTGCATTGAACTGAGACTGTCGTGTACAGGATGCAATGTGCGGTCCACGAGAAGGGTGATCACACTGACATAGGTCTGGTGCTATGGTGCATTGTAATTTCATCTCTGTAACCCCTTGGGCAGTTCATTTGCTGTGTAAAAGCGGTTTTGCACTGAAATTTCGTCTTTGTTATTCATTTGTCTAATTTTCCGTTGTGTAGACTACAACAGCGCCACATTTCCCCCTATCGACGGCTTTCGGAACTAATGTTTCTTTATTACAGAATATTTTTCCCCGTGTCGTCATTAGTCCCCCTACCAAATTTGGTGGTATTTCAGCTGATAGATCGAGCTAGTGCTGTCAGTTTTAAAAAAATCACCCTTTATATAGCAGGAACAAACTTTCGAGGCCTTCCAAAGTCGAGGCACTTCTAGGCCGTTGCCTGTTTGATAATCAGGCCCTATTACAGAATCTTTTTCCCCATGTCGTCATTAGTCTCCCTACCAAATTTGGTGGCATTTCAACCGATAGATCTAGCTAGTAATGTCAGTTTTAAAAAATCACCCTTTATATATATAGCAAAAACAAACTTTCGAGGCCTTCCAAAGTCGAGGGACTTCTAGGCCGTTGCCTGTTTGATAATCAGGCACTGGATCTCATGCTGCCGTTTGATTCTACCTGTCCCAACAAAGAGAGTCATTGCCGCATATGGTCTTATATTTAGTAAATAGCAGATTATCCGCACAATAATTCACCGTGATCCGCGTGCGTGCCGTGCCCGCACTGCTCGTTACACCGTCACGGGTGCAGCGGAGCGCTCCCTTCCACAATTTATCAATAAACCCTTTCCCATGAATAATTCGAGCCGCAAAACGGCGAGTTTTCGTATGTTAATGCGTGGAGCCATGAGCATTGGCCCGGAAAAATGTAAAGTTCTTCTCGCCGTCGTTTGAGCCCTGCCGAACACGATCGCCCTTTGAATGTTTAATCGGAAAATTTTATGAGTGTTGGAAGGGGCTAAAAATGACACCGTTGATGCAAACGGCTTCTTTGATTGGATTTTAAGTGTCGTCTCGCTATTGGCTGATGACTTAGAAATGAACTGTGAGCTGGTGTTCTTGGATTGTTTACAACGGAATAATAATGTGATTTCATGAGTTGACAGCAGCTTGCGGTATTCAGGTGCCTTCTGAAATAATAGGCTGAGTAATAAGAATCCATGAGCATTTTTCAAATTTTATAAGAATTTGTTTCAATTGCTTTTTTTGAAGCGCTAAAACCAACGGTAGACACTACAAACTACCACTACCAACACGGTAGACACTACAAACTACCACTACCAACGGTAAACACTACAAACTATCACTAACACACTATTTTGTTTGATTGATATTGTAGACTGCTGCACTACAAAATATACTACTGCGGTTAAAAAACTTTCGAGCAAATATTTTTGTTAAAAACCAGACTTCGACTTTTAAACCCTTGCCTTACGTTTTTATTTAACCTCCTAATTGCATACCACCACCCATTTGATATATTTTTTGGTACTTACGTATTAACGCCACCGCAGCTACAGATTGGCGGTAATGCGCCAATAAAGAGATTGGCGTAAGTACAAAAACCGTCAAATCCGTAGCTGCGTTGGCGTTAATACTTAAAAACCGCCAAATCTGTAGCTGCGGTGGCGTTAGTACGTAAGTACCTATTTTTTTATTATTTCAATCTATTTAAGATGGTCAATACAATTAAGCGTTACCAGGTGATTTTTGTATTTAAAATTAATTATTACGTTGACTTAATTAAGGATTTAAATAGAGTATGGGCAAAAAAGAGCCGAACGTATGAAAAGCGACACTGACCAAGAAAGGGTTCATGTGCTTCATGGGGTCTATTCTGGTACCCCCGGTTGGGAGTTGGGTTGGGTTCCGTTGTTAACGTGCGCAACCCAACTAACTTAACCGAGGGTACCATAATAGACCCCCATGTGTAATGAGAAAGATCTCCTTGTAGGGACGAGTTTTCTGGTGTGTTTACTTACAGTAAAAACCTTGACTTTATCTGCTTGTATGTTGGACTTCCTCTTTGAAGTTGCATTGACTTAGCATTACACTGGAATTACGTAGTAGAGGCACTTAAAAGTAAACAAGCAAAGCAGAAAACTCGTCCAGAGGAAGGCCATTGAGTATGAATCTTTTTGAACAGACACGAATCTGGCAGCTTAAAAACTTTTCTTTTTAATCTTTATATCTTCTATTTCGAGAAATTTCTTTTTCTGTTTTTTGCCGTTTTGCCTTCCGTGTTCTTTTCATATTTGTTGTTGTAAAATTCTTCTCAGGCAGTCTTTACTTTTGTAATTAACATTCTTTTAAGAATTACGACTTTCAACTGTGTTTTTTCGCTCGTCCACAACTTATTCGTAATAGAAAAGACCCTTTCTATGGATGCATTAGTGCCGGGCACGTATAGAATATATTTAATAATTATAAGAAAGTTCGTATGATTCAAAGCATTGATGTGAAGGTGTTTGAGCAGTTCTCAACTGTGAAAACATTCGCAGTGCTCCATTCTTAGTCATTTTTTGCAGTATAACGTAATTCATTCATTGAATACCCAGAAGAGCAGACTCAACCTCAAGGTTTTATATAGCAGATAGACTCTCTGGGAGGAAATTCCAGGGGACAGATGGACAGGGTGAAAGTGTGAACAAGATTTACATCAAATATTGAAGGAAAATTTAAATTTAAAAAATTTAAACTGTGTATTTTTTTTAATTTTATTATAATAAAAATAAAATAAAATACACAGAAAGCAAATGGTAGAAGTTACAGATAACAAATATAAAAAAGAGATTTCACACTAATTTAAACAAAAGGAAACGGCACAACATATTCGAAACAAAAAAATCCATCACACACAAAAAAATAAAAAGATACAAAAGTAGACAAAAACAAATTACGACAAGAAATAAAGGGCTAAAGGTACCAAAAATAAAATTTTAAAAAAAACTTCAAAAAAGAATACATAATTGGAAATGGCTTCTGACCGACTTCCATATACATAAGTATGAGGCGTATTTCGCATGCCCACTTATCGCCCCGCCTCTATCACTACCGGTGGATTTGTAAATTTTCCGTGTCTATTTTTTTATCGAAATTCTCACCGTGGCCGCTCTCTCTTTCCGAAAACGGGACATTTCGGCGTCCAGAACCTATGCTTGAGGACCATGGGATTGGATACCTAAAAATCGGACAGTCCAGTTCAAAATGGGACAGTCCGGTTCAAAATGGAACAGTCCCTTTCAAAAGGAAACAGTCCCGTTCATAATGGAACAGTCCCGTTCAAATTGCGACTTTCCCGTTCAAAATGGGACAGTCCCTTTCAAAAGGGGGAGAGTCCCGCTCAAAATGGGACTTTTCCATTCAAACTGGGACAGTCCCGTTCAAAATGGGACGTATGGTCACATTATGTATATATGTAAAATGATGGTGATGGATCTTGACTTGACATCATCAAGAGTTCCTTTATTAGACAACCTCTTAATTACAAATCTTCTCACAGCAAAGAAAACGAGATCCAGATGAATTTACGGCGACAGAAAGGATCAAAACATTAATTCATGACTGGTTCAGGAATACAAATTCTACTATTGGAAAGATGTCATTTATATCTCTGATTCACAGAATGGGATGAGGTTATGTTAATAGAAAGAATCAGAATACGTGTTTGTGACTGCATCAGTCTTACAACTTGTACTTCGCAAGATACTATTCACAACTCTAATTCGGAGAACGGAATGAAATTATGTCAACAGAAAGGGTGCAAACATCAATTTGTGATAGTATTAGGAATACAAATATTACCTTAGTTCAAAGTAATAATAATTTATCACGTACATATCAAGATATTTCATAAATAATCCAATGTTGATCGCCATAAACAAATTTTAATTAACAGAAAAAAGCTAAGATCACCAAACACACTCATTACCTTTCGCTTTAAGTAAGTAATGTCTTGCAATTACTTTTTGGCTTAATACTTAAAAAAACGGACACGGGATTAAACGTCACCGTTAGTTAAAATACACGAAACACGAGGGGAAAAAACTGTTTCCTGCGCAAACATAACATTTCTCCGGTTGAAAAAACACGCGAATGGCTCGTTAGAGGTCCGCATTTTAATCTTGTTAAATATCTCGGGGATGACCTCAATTACGGTTATTATTTCGTTTTGCGGCGAATTACGGCTCTGCGTCAGCCGTGAATCTTGGGCGGCGGGCAGAAGGGGGAACGGGCCATGACAGCGGCTCCATTTATCAAAAGTCGGAATAACACGAATTACTGCGAGTTCGCTTTTCTGCGAGATTATTTGTTCCGTTATGACGATTTGTGTTCAATTAGATGGTTTAACGGCTGACAGACACTCTCCAGTCCGCCGAACGGACGGACTGTTTCTTGCTGAGGGTCAGGACGGGAAGTGGGTTAGTAGGACTTGGATGAGCAATCGGATAGTTAACGTCCGCATTAACATATTGTTAACCAGCAGTTAAATATTCCAAATAGTTAATTTCAAATTTATCAAATTTGGATCGCATTAATAGAGACATTTCGATGTACCGCGGTGGCCTCGTGGTAGAGTCTCTGCTTCGGGACTTTGAGGTCGCGGCTTCGAGACAAGCTTCTACGAATGGTCCGTCGTGCATATGGAATTGGTAGGGAAAAGTGGGGTAAAACCGGGTATATAAGGTTGGAAGGCCTGTTGGAGCTAAAAAAGTCGACGTAGAACTCTCAAATTTTATTAACCCTCTGATGCCCACAGTTATTTGAAATCTAGTTCCTTTAAAACCCAGACCGGCCGAGGTCAGAGATGAAAGCAGGTGAACATTTCCCTCCCCCATCTGATTAGCAAGTGGTGATTTGCGTCGCGGGGGATTCTTTTATCGTCATTTTTCCAACATCCAAACCCTTGTTGACTGTATAGGGGTCGTTTACAAATTGTGATAACTAACAGGCATTATAGCAAGGATTTTTAACAGTAAGTAAGCAGAGAGCTTAAAGTAAATTGAGCATCTTCCCTCGAACACTTACTGGAGACATCAATCAAGAGTGACAGTGGGAGCGGGAACAACCAATGTTAAAAAGATAAGTTTGCTCCTCACCGTTTACCGACCCTCTTCAAAAAGTTGGAGGAAATAAGCATACGACATTTTGACCGCTGGGCCGTTGTCTGGCAGTTTGCATGACTGGCCGTATTAGCCGTTTTGGCAGTTAGAGGGTTAAAATATTCATTGTTTATCGTAGTACACTGTATCTTTCCAGAAAATTCCTAGTTTCATTACTTATTTTATCATTTATTTTTTTTATTAAAAAATAGTCAAACTACACGGTTTTACCCCACTAGAGGGGTAAAACCGTGTAGTTTGACTATTCGACATTTGATTAGTGGGGTAAAACCGGGTACACATGTTAACGTTATGGGAAATTAAGGAAACTCGATTTTCAGTCGAAAGTTGCAATTAATTTTATTTTATATGACAATTTAAGAGTATTAGTTACAAAATTCACAATTAAAGCAGTTGTCTTCTTTCTCCGCGCACTGCAGTTTTCGTGGGCATAGTTAAGACAGTTTTTGCATTGGATTAACCCTTCTTCTCTATTTAAATTAGAAAATACATCTTTAAAATATAAAAAATCAACTTCTAATGTGTTTTTATCGTCTTCATCGGAATAATCATCAATACTGACTGTCCCGGTGTTACGCCTCTCGGAGTACCAGGTTTTACTCCGAGTGCAGAGGTTCTAAGAAACGAAAGGAATGATCGTAATGAAAAACCTAAAGAGAACCGCGCAATTACTGGAGTAAATACTCATTATTTGATAGAGTATGAATCCTTAGTAAACGTATAATAAGTTGGACTAAATGTTTTTATCACTGTAATGGTTATTAAGTAAGAGCAGTTTAAAATCAAATTAACATTAGAGACTTGACGTCTTAAAACAAATACATCTTCACAGATGCTCCTTCGCCGTCACGGCTCACTAGTTTCACGGAAAGAATCTCTCGACCGAATATCAACATCGATTCTACATGCATGATAAGCGTGAAATTGTTTCTCTTTAACTTCTTTTATGAGTCCGGAATGAGCACGGATAATCCGCAAACCGGATAATTCGCGCACGGATAATAGAGATTATAATGTATTAGTATCAAAATTCACATGTAAAGCAGTTGTCTTCTTCCTACGCGCCACCGCAACTTTCGTGGGCCCGGCTGAGACAGTTTCTATATTGATTTAACCCTTCTCATTTATTTAAATTGGAAAACACATCATCAAAATAGAAACAATCAACATCTGATTTGTTTTGATCGTCTTCATCGGAGAAATCATCAATACTGACTGTCCCGGTCTTACGCCAATTGGAGTACCCGGTTTTACCTCGAGTGCAGAGGTTATGAAAAAAGAAATAGAACCGCCCAATTATTGGAGTAAATCCTTATTGTATCATAGAGTATAAATTCTTGGTAAACGTATAATAAGTTGGACTAAATGTAGTTTTTATCAATGCAATGATTATTAAGTAAGAACAATTTAAAATTAAACGAACATTAGAGAGTCGACGTCTTAAAACAAATAAACCTTCACAGATGCAGTGCATTCAACAGCTACAGCACGCCACTATGAGTGTTCCTTTTTCTTGACTACTAGAGTGTAATTCAGCTGGTTTCAATTTTTAGTTAATTGACTGAACTTATTAATTTGCATTTTGCTATTATGTAATGCTTATAAAAATATCCTTTCAACACATTTGTTTCCCATTTCTCGAATTCCTAGCTTCACAGGAAAAATATTAGCGCCAGAATCAAGGGTGCCCGGTTTTAC
>BGPR01025813.1:0-22042 GCA_013235015.1 Araneus ventricosus
GGTTAAATCTGGAATGTAAATAATTCAAGTATATTAAAATGCCACTGAACTGAAATTTTATTGCGAAACCTCGTTTTCAAGCTACGTGAGGTTTATTCAGGGGTAGATCTCATAATATTGAGCTGCTATCAATCTACTAAACCAGCACCTTCCACTCTTCCACGGCCCAACGACGTAAGAACGATTAACCTGTACGAGTTATAAATGATGCACGCACTTCCGACCCATAGCGATTTGGGGGCTCAAACTCGCCAGCCTGAAGCAAAAATTTTGTCACTAATATTTTGGAAACGTGCATAAAGTTGACTATCGCTCGAGGTGGAGAATGTCCCGTGTTGTAGGAAATCGCGGTGTATAGGAAATGTATTATGGGATGAATTTATGCAATTTATGAAACTTCTGCCAATATACGAGAAGTGCAATGTTTTTTCATAATAAAACACAATGGACTCACGTACAAATTAAAGCTCCTCGTTAACGTAATTTGCGTTACATGGATGCTGAATATCGGACGAATTTCTGCAAATTCAAACGTGTCTCTGAGTTACAATTATTCACATCGCTAGTAAGATGTAAATTAGTTTGAAATATCATTTCATTGCGAAGGGGCTGCTAGTGTTACGAACCTTGTTACAAATATGAATAAAAAATTCTTTGCAAATTGAATTGCAATTGCAAATTGAACAATATTTTTAACTCTTATACCTTTAAATGTGTTTATGCATTGTTAATGTTTTATAGACAGTTGCTATTTGAGGTGGAAACTTCACTATATAAAGATCAGATAAATAAAATAGAAAATAAATAAAATCAACAAAATAGAAAAATTATAGATACAAAGATGCAAATGTTAAATGTATCTTCCATAGAACGAGGAATTGTTTAACGAGATGTATGTAAATATATTTCAATTTTTCTCGCATTATACGAATTTATGTTATTCAGCAGTCCAATGTATATTTGGGGGTATTTTTTCAACTGCATCTAATCTATTAATTTATTTAATATACTATATATACGTGAGTATATATTGTGATGTATTTCAGCATAGCATGAAGAATAGTGGAGCCTTCTTTATCAAAAATAATACATTTATTGGACTTCTGTCACAGCAAAAACATGTAAAACAAACACATACACTTACATCACAAACGTTACATCACTGACTGACATCGAATTCCATCTTCAATTTATTATTATTTTCAGTTGTTAGGCAACGTTAGTAAAGACACAAATGTATTGTTGACACACTATTTTTATAATATTTAGAAAATAATTATGCCAAACTATATTTTTAATTAATTTCTTTCTCAGCCAAACGATATTTTAAAATTAATTTCTTTTATGACCAAACGATTTTTTTATCTATTTAATTTCTTTTCTTCAAATATTTTAATAATTCTACAAATATATTTTTTTATTCGTTACGAATATTAAAATATATATTATATCTATTAAATTAATGTATATCAGATAAAGAGAGTGTAATCGGGAGATTATACGTAGTTATTTGGGAAGACGATGACTATAATGGATTGCCGAAAAGAGTGAAAATATATAAAAAGATCCAATCGCTTTCGGTAATGGTTTTGGCTCTCTAAACAAACAAGCGCAAGCCAAAGTATTTACCAAGCAACTCCGGTTAAATGTGAGAAGGTGAAAACAGCATATTGATTGTTCGGAAGAAAGGAAAACGACTGGTGTTTACTAGGGTGGATCGCTCGTCTATTAAATATTATTAATCAAAACCTACCTATGCGGAAAAGATTTTCTATGGTATAGAGATTAAGAAAAAAATAATAAAAAAATTAAATTTAAAATTTAATACTGCCACAAAGGGGTTGAATTTTCGAAAAAAATGGAAAAATACATAATTTTGATTATACGATTTAAAAAAAAATTATTATTAATCAAAACATACTTATGCGAAAAGATGTTCTGTGGTATGGAGATTAAAAGAAAAATAATAAAAAAAAATTAAATTCAAAATTTAATACTGCCGCAAGGGGGTTGAATTTTCGGAAAAAATGAAAAAATACTTAATTTTGATTATACGATTTAAAAAAAAATTATTATTAATCAAAACCTGCTTACACGGAAGAGATGTTCTATGGTATGGAGATTAAGGAAAAAATGATAAAAAAAATTTAAATTCAAAATTTAATACTGCCGAAAGGGGGTTGAATTTTTTAAAAAAGGAAAAATACAGAATTTTGATTATTGTTTATACGATTTTAGATCCGAAATAATTGGTTTCTTTGCAAGATAAATAACCAAAAGTTATGATTAATGAGTAGTGAGTAGGATAATGTACATTGCAACATTTTATGACTCAGCTCCCCCTCCCCACACCGTCAAATCAGTCCGGTTAAACAACTAGAGCAGTAGGCAATCCCATCTTTTTCCTGTCTCCTGCTTTATCCTCCCACCCCTCCATAAGTCGGAAATGTACTTTACCCGAGCTAACTGATTGTTGCAATCGACGGCAGGAGCATGGAACATACCTTGCATTATCAAATGAGAAGAATATACAAAAGCGCCATTCCGTCCGTTTATTAGCTCCAGGAAGAGTTTTTTCCTTTGCAGAGTTCATTAATATTGAGGGGGGAGGAAAGGGTGTCCCTGAGGGTCGATTTGGCCGCAATCTGGGTAACAGGTTCCGGGTGATAACGAGAAGGAACTTTTATTTTCAGACGCGGCGATAGTTCCAGGAGCATTTTAGTGGTCCCAGTTGAGCACATTTGTCCCGACGGTGACGCTAAAGTGAGACCCCAAACAAACAGTCGCGTTTATCTTTTGCGATTCTGATTTCATATAACTGTAATTGCACGCATTCGAAATAATTAGAAAATGTTCAGATGGTGCAAACATCATTTTTGAAAATTGAAGGATTTTTACATTTGTAAATATTATTAACACGTAATTTGCCCCACATCATTTGTTTAAAAATTTGAGGTGCACCATTTGCATATGGTCAAAAGGCTGCAATGCAATCATATAAGCCGCATTGGTGATGGTATTGAGAAAAGATTTGCTTTGAAATATAAAGTTAGTTAAAGTTGTACTTTAAACTTACACCAGTTAGTAACGAGCTTGGGGAAAAGCAGGCATTTATGCGAAATACGTGTTGTCAGAGTGCTTCTATAAGTTTTGCATCGTGTGTTATAGAATCAGGTATATTATCAGGTGAAATTTAAGTTGTTGTAACTGTATAGATGTTCAGTATTGTTCGCAATGATTTTTTTCTGATTGATATGAAATGGATAATCAAACATTAAGTAAACATGGTTTTTAAAGGAAGAGAATTTTATTGAACAGCGGGAAGTAAGAAGTACTATAAATGGATGCTTGAATTTAAATCTATGTTAAAAGCAAAAAATGAGAAGTGAAAGTAAGAAATGGAAAGAAGTAGACCAAGGAAGAGGGATATTTAAAAAAATATGACTGAGATATTGTATTCCTATCCTGTAAAAATGGAATTGAAAGCAACCATCACGAGAAGAAATGGGATACATATGCCTCAGATTTATGAAAAAAGGATGATGCAAAGAAACTATTCAGGCTTTTATATAATGTGTGAGGGTAGAACATATCTTACTTTTATTATAGAGGAAACTTTGTAGATGCATTCTATAGTAAGAAAAATGTGAAATTTCGTAATGCAATATAATAGTAAAGTAATATTAGGAAGAATTACGTCCATGAAAAATAGAATAGTGTGAAATATTTGGCTATTGTAAGTTTTTTATAATAGAAAAAGTAAAACCCTTTCTTTTATAAGAAAAATGACATAAATTTTCATTTCTTTTACCTATGTTCCGATTAATTTTTAAAGATTTATATTTTTCTCCACTTTTCCAATCACATAAAAATTACTTTCTGTTTTTTTCTGTGATGTCAGAAACAGGATGTCTTAAATGTATATTACGTCTTTTTAAAGCAAGTTTGAAGAAAAATCAGAAAATTTAATCAGTGTTTCTCTCGGCGAAAGCAACGAATACCATTGATTTCAAAGAATAAAAACCTTCCTAACATGTGACAACTTAGAATTTAAATTTATAAAGCTTTCCTTACATAGTGATATTTCACACTACGATATCTTACGTTTTTTTGAGTAACGAAATGTAAATTAATACAAAAATATTCTGTAGAATCGAAAAAAGACAATTTTGAGGAATTATCTGATTTTGATATCGAAATATTTACCTACAACGAATATACAACCTATTTTAAGAAAAAGTTAGTTCAACAGTCGAATTGACAATTTCTAGTAACTATTATTCCTTCTTGCTGTTCTTTTATGTATATGTTTTAACCGTAAATCTTCGAGAGCAATTTTCTTTAAAAATTACTTGAGCAACACATTTTTCCCTTAAAATTGCTAGAGTTTTCTTCTGAAAAGAATCCTATATTTGAAAAGCAGTTATATTACAAATTCTAGCTTATTTATTATTGTTTCGTTACTTGTACTGAAGCTTAAAAGTTGAGCAGTCCTCAGAAGGTAATTCTTATTTAAAATTTTTTGGAACGGATTCTAGCAAATCGACTATTTTTCGAATAAATCCTTGTTGTTCTTTGCTCTTCAAAAAAAATATAAAATAAGCAATTTGCTAATGAAGAAATATTGTATTAGCGAGATTTCAGTAATAAAATAAATATATAGAAATTTCTTATTCCTCAATATTTAGAATTTAAAAAATTGCTGATACCAAATCACACGACTGTGGGATGTTAAAAATTGTGCGGACAATGTATATAATAATTAAAATCTTCTGACAGACGTTTGTTCACATCGATTTCTCTGACAGATAAATTTTCAAGAGATTATTTATATTTGTTGAGCTTCGCTACCGTTTGAATATTAGGCTAAAATATTATATCAGATATGATGACGGAATTAAAATGAAATTCATAAACAGCATTACAGCAGCCGTTTCAACATAAAGATAATTGCAGACAGCCTAAAGCTAAATTACTGTAAAATTCGTTAATAGATCTAGATATACGGAATTACTAAAAGATTCTGCATTAAACTTATAATAGGCATTAAACTTATAATGATAAATGTCATTTATGTCACTTAGATGGATGTTACTTATTGACAAGGAGAGGAAGTTCTTTAGCTGTTTTATTTGGAGGGGAGAGAGAGGAATTCAAACACTTATGCAGAGGAAAGATTTGCTCTATGTGTTTGCAAAAGTCTTTTAAACTATTTAATTCGCATTATTCGCTATTTCATTCTGTTATTGCCTATTACAGTATCTTTTTATAAATAACGCAATGATTTTAATTGTTTTAACAATCTATTATAAACACTACTTGCAGTAATAACAATTCACTCATTTCATTGAATTCACACTAATAGTTTTCTTTAATGGTATAATTTCAGGTTAATCTGTCTAAAATTTACAAAGCACCTTCCAAAGAAAAGGCGAATTTCAAATCTAACTTATGACAGCCAAGTTACATTTTTTAACTTTGTTGCTTAGTACTTTGCACACATCTTTTCTTCCATTTTCAAAACTTTCTATTGGGAGAGAATAGTATAAATAATGTTGGTTCAGAAAATTCAATGTTAGTCTATTGCTCTTTCTATATCATCCCCAGAGTTTGAGAGTTTGAGATTGATAGCAACCAGTCGGTGAAGAAGAAAAGAGGTACCCTATCCATAGAATCTCCGATAATGCCCAGATGCCGAGATAAATGTTCCTCCTAATGAGCTGCAGGAATGGACGCAGAACCCATAATCTATCGAAGGCCGTTTCTTAGTCTTAACAAAGCGACAGAACATTTAAGCCGTCTGAGGAGAATATCGGCGTAAATGATTCCACTACTCTTATCTTTTTACTACGGATAATTCATTAATTGATTGCATTTTAAAGTAAGGTGATGAAATTATTTCCTGCATTTTAAAATAAATTTTGAATAAGCCATTATATATCATTTATCTCATGCTAGATGTAGGTGAAACAAGAATCGATTGATTTTCAAAGAGGAATTCTCACAATTTAAAAATTTTGCAGGAGGATAAATAAGCAACATCGAAATTTGGACCCAAGAGAACTTTAATGTGCTTCATAGTAGAAAATGAAACTATTGGCGATAACAAAAAAATATTCCAATTTATTAATTTTTGCAAAAAATTCAGATTTAAATACTGCAGAAGCCTCTTTTTAACATCAAAGAATATAAGCGTTTCAGACTTTTAATGAATAAATTATTGTAAAATTAGAAATTTCAATGCAACTCCACTAAAATTCAAAATTTATTTATTTGTGAGTCAATATAAATTTTAAGACTATAAAAAATTTATAATTGAAAGTAATTCTTTTTCAAGTAAAATTCAGATTTTTCAAAAATCAGAGAAAATGATGATAAAGCCTGCAATATCAGTGAAACTCAAGCAAAATTAAAAGTTTTTTTTTATTTGCAAATAAATTTAATATGGAAAGGTACTGACATTTAAGCAGAATTTAGTTTCAAATATAAATTCAGGAAAAAACGATTATAAAGCCACAAATATCAATTAAACTCAAATAAAATACAAAAAATGTTTACTTGCAAATAAATATAATTTTAGACTCGAACAAAATAAAATGTAAAATTCATTTGTTTTAAAGTATAACTCAGATTTAAAAACAAAAAAAATTATAGTAAAAATGTGGCACAAATGAATTTTAGTAATTTTGAGGGTCAGTTGAAGGTCCTCGTGGATAAGGCTTTATCTTCTGACAAAAGGGGTGTTATATATATTATAGTTTTTCCGATACCGTAGATTTTTCTATTCATAAACGTTCTTGGGGTCGTCATCAGATCAATGGACATTCTCAAATTAATTTCTGTTTTCTTTGGGGAGTTATAGTTGATATATATTTACTTTAAATGACGAAACGGATTAGTGAATTCTCAGAAGTTTCGAACTCCAGTTCTTGTTCGTTTGCCATGTTTCTCCATAAAAGTCAACAATCAAGCATTTTTTCTTCTCATATGTATATTGGTCGTCTAGCGATGAACAGCAAAATTACTGTTAAAAGTGGTCTTCTGAGCAGAAGTCCGTTTCTAACAGCATTCGGAAATTTTAATTCTTTATTGCAACTTGACTGTGAATGACAGAACTTTAGGTGTTGCACCAAACGATGCAACTACCTTCATCAAATCGACAAAAAAATCTCCCGAGTCTGCAGAAGTCACCTTTTAGAATCAAACTGTTCATAAGCGAACAATGTAAACACAAAGTGTTGCATATATTTGTCACTCACATAGCTTATGACGCAAATCTTTAAAGGTTCTGCGATCTGCATTATATTTTGTTTGATAGAAATTTTGTCTTACCATCAATTGACATATTTTTGAGACAAAAACTGCGTAAATTCAGTAGAAATCTTTTAGAGTTACACAATCTTGCTAAGTGAGTATTAATGAGCTTTCATTTGGAAAAACATTTAATGGAATGTAAATAAATAATCGCGACATTTTAAAAGAGAAAAATATTAATTTGCAAGGTGTTTTTGTTAAAGACATAGATTATGCACATTATTTTAATATTTGTATGATCTTCACTTATTGAAACGATTCATGCAATATTATTCGAGAAACATACACGAAAACAAATATAAACATGCACAAATACAACATACTCAGCCTCCTATATCAATTGCCTCATCTATATAGAATTGATTATTAGAAATTAAGAAAGTGAAGTTGTTTGAGGCTAAAACATAGGCCACTTTTTAAAAATCAAAAATAATAAATATACACGGTAAAAACTTTAAAAAACACAAACACGGTTTGGGATAAGTCTAAACATGCTCTTTAATGTTTTCATTCGAAAATCTTCTGCTATTTCTTCAAACTCTCGTTGTATTTAAATACATTGCTATTTTCCTGTTAATGCATTTCACTAATCAGTATAATTCGTGCTCATAAATGTTTCGCAATATTTGAAATGTTGCATGAGGAATCAATATTTAGAAGAATGAAAGAACACAAATTAAAAATATGAAACTGCAATATTCAACTTTTATAACTTTAGTTTAAATAAATGTTTGATAACTTCTTCTTAAAAAGAAATCAGCAAGGAAATATTTAAGCAATGAAATTTAAAATGATGAATTCTCTTTCAAGCAAAAAAATATTCAAAAGAAGAGAAATTAGACTCATTTTGGTAGGCATGTATTAAAAAAATTTACGGAATATAAAATAATGAAGAATCCTAGTCAGTGTAATCTTTTTTTCTAAATGAAAAATTGATATTTTATATCCACTGTCTTGGAAAAAAAATGAACTGAAATAGAAGGTCAATGAACTAAATCTACTTTTTTTATTATACGAGACGAGAAAAACGAACTACAGTTACCATATAAGGCCCACTGAATTGACTATGAATCACCCATCTATTTTTGTTATCACCATTCCTTTACCATCCCCAAACTGCTTATCCTTGTATTTCCAGCAGTCAATTAATTACAGTTCCCGTAAGCTAGAAAAAATTCCTCCCGTTCTTCTCAATTGAAGATAATGCTGAGAGCAGAGCTATCTGTTTGAGTTTGCCAATTCTTAAGACTTCCGGGATCTCTTTTGATAGCATCTCTGGATGGAAATATGGAAGAAAAGTTCTCAAGAAAGAAATAACTTATTAGCAAGAACGTTCTATTTTCTTTTAACAGTTAATAGAAGAACTGCAGTTACTGAACAACGAGCTAACGTTTCTGGAAGAAACAAGCACTGCTCTTTTTCTTCTTATCTCAGATTCAGTTGAGGAAAGTTTATTTTTTTCCTTTATCAAGGCGGGAAAAATTGGTATAGGTCCGAAGATTAATCGTTCAGGCACCGAAGAATCACTATACATATGCTTTCGCAGTATTTAATGCATGTTTATCCTAGCATATAATTAGCTACGACTGAAGAAAAGTTATTAAAATCGAGAATTTGAAAAAGAAATGGAATTTATTATCTTCTTTTTTCAGTCCATTCTTTATTATAACTGTACTACAAAATTGCCTCTTCATTCGAAAGATTTTCATTTCAAATCTGACGTGTTTAAATAGATATATATGCGAGAGAAATGTTTAACATTGATTGAAAACAAATAAAATAAACATATGTATTATGACAGGACATATTTTTTTTATTTACATATTTTTTTATTCAAAAAAACCTCTTGGTGAACAACATTCAGTGTGAAGTATTTTCCGTTGTTCAACAATTTCCCTTGTACTTCAGATGTCTTTGTGTTAATTTTAACGTTAACCAAAAAATATTATCAAATTATATCATCACGATTGCACTAAATAATTAGATGCATCGTGGCGTCCAAACTATATCACTCGCATGATATACCACTGACGTGGTTAACTACTTTCTATTTAAAAACGGAAATTAATTTGTAATATATGATTAATATTATTTAAAATTTCTCGGAAACTATTGATCATAGCGAGATAAATTTTATTTCACTATTTTAGAGCTATTAAATTTGAAATCGGAACGACAATTACTCTTTTAAATTTAAAATTACTGAAATTCAGGTTCTCTAACAATGAGATAATGCTGTTTAACGTCTCGCAGTGCTATGGCGCGAGTTTTATTGTTGGTGATGTCAGAACGTTACCGTGACATCTTGGCTATTATATTAGTAATTCTGAAGAAATCCAAAGTAGCTGAAATAAAGTATTTATACTGATTTAATTGATTTGACATTGAACAGTTTTCAGGTTTAGTTTATTTCAGAACATGCCAAAATCTTTTCAATTGTCAAGTATGTGACAGAAATTTTGATTTTATTTCGAACAGGAAATAGAAAACTATCGGTAGAATATTATTTTAATCAGTTGCAATTCAAACGTCAAAGTACGATCCAGGATGCATACTATTGTCTAAAATTGTTTGTTACATGATTGTTGCAGCATCTGTTAGCGCTGATGCTTTATACTTCAATTTCTTTTCCCACTGACTATGGTAATTCACACATTTAAGAATTTAGCGATTGGCAAACTTTGACCAATTCGCAGTGCTCGGTATTTTTCGACTCTGGGGGTTAGATTTAAATCGTCAGATAGTGACACCATATTTTGCAAAGCTTTTGATCAGGATTTCTCTGACTGGAAATTTTCTTATTTATCATATTCTGGGGGCCAAAACAAATAGTTTTTTTCCAGAAATGTTCTAATGGGCGTTATTTAACTTGCCCTAAGTTTCATATAGATAAAGTACGCCATGATGACTCATTGGTATCGGGTTGCAAAATCAACAACTGTATTTATCATTTGAAGTGTACTATTTGTAATATGAAATACGTGGGGCAGACTAGCAACAGTATCAATATTAGAATTAAACAACACCGACATGATATTAAAAATATGCAGCACATTCACCATTTGATGCTGCGTAAGAGCTCTTTAAGCCTTATAGCTTTGACAATATGTCTATTAAAGTTTCGGATATTATTCCTGATAAGGACTGTGCTTTTAAAAGAAAACCTTCTAATGCTCCAATACAAAACGATTATTCCTTACGGTTCTTAATGACATTTTCAATAGCACACAAATTTCTTCAGACAACTCATGATCATTTTAGCTCTTTCAAAACCCACATCAGAAAAATTCTAGATGTCTCAGAGGAAAAAATCATTAAGAACAATTCTTTTAAAACAGTATCTGATTTTTTTTTTGAATTAGAGACGATAGAACTTTCATTTGCAAACAACTATCTGAGGGCTCAAGTTAAGGATTTTCTCTTGAAAATCCAGTTTGCTAATAAATTTTTTTCGAATGTTCATTCTTATAAGTCAAATAACTTACATTTTAAACTTAATATAAATATAAATTAAAAGGCGAAAAAAGAAAAAAGTTTGAAAAAGATAAATTATTTGGAATTTTTCTTCATAGATGGAGCTAGGTGCTAGTTTCCGGTACTTTTTATTGCCTTTGTCATCTCGCGTCTGGCGTCTCCTGTTTTCATCATAATTTCGGCAGAGAGGGTAAATTATTTTACATACTCCAGTTTCGTTTGGATTTTTATTAAGGATTTTTTGCATCTTTATGTTTTCAAAATGTTTCTCGTTTTGCGGTTGCATAGAATTCAGACCACAAAGGGTATACTTTTGATTTATAATCTTACCCTTGACAGAAAATTTTGTCCATTTTAGAACTCCTATGGCGAGTGGTCTTCGAAAAATTTTGTCATTCGAATTCTGATTCATTCCTTCCATTTTGAATAATCTCTTTAACATTCTAAATTTTATTTTATGTGTCTTAAACACTAATTGTTGTAATTTTTTGTTGATGCAATTGCTTGATGCTGTCGCGTTGAGCACGCAAAAGGTGTATTGTTATCGTATTTTGTTTAAATATTCTGTTTCTTTTTTATACTTATTCTTTTTTTACCTTTTAATTTATATTTCTATTATTTGTTTCTGTATTATATTAGAAATAGATGCATATGCGCCATTCTATATATTACAAAGAGTTTTAATTAATTTTTGACTAATTAATTTATAGTTAATATCTTTATTAAATCTTGTTAATTATAACTGTTACATTGTAAAATTCTCATTCTTGATCTTATGAAACAGAGATGTCAAAAATTCCAGCTAAAGTATCCCTTTAAAAAGTTGCATTTCATTTTTAATTTGAAGCATGCTTTTTATGAAAAGATTTCTTTTTCTACCATTTTCGAGAATGCACAGCAGTTTTTCCTATTGAAACATTTGCTGACAAAAAACATTTAAATATTAAGTTCCTTTTGGCAGAAAAATGTTCAATTACAATAATGACTCTTATGGCATTGTTAAATTTAGAAAAACAGCTAAATATTTGTGTGACAAAGACATATTTTCTCAATTTGTTGACAAAGGATCTTTCCATATTGTTTCTGGTAATCTTGACAAAATAGAAAATACGGATCTAAAAAATATCATGATAGATGGTCAAAAATTCAGACCGTTTTCTCAAGTTTCTCTACCTCCTATTTTGCATAAAATATTAAAAAATATTGATGATTTCTGTTTAAAAATTTCTAATACTTTTCCCATACTCATTAATTTTTTCACAGATTGGAAGTGGAATCTTTATGACCTTCCGATGAGGTTTATCACCCTTAAATATTGTAATTCCAAAGGTTTTGATTCTTTTAACTTTTAAAAATGCTATTGAAGATTTAAAAAGTAAATTTATCTTTACTCGTATCGACAATAATTGCGCTTTTATTTACAAACATTATTGTAATCTTCTGGATAAGGAACTTCAAAATTGAGCAACATACAAAAAGTCCAACTTTAATAAGAGTACAATTTCTAAAAAAATTCTCACTTTCTTTAAATTCTTTAAAATGAAGAAATATGATTTAAGCTTTCCTTACATCATTATTAATCCCATATTCCCCAAAAATCCTATTTCTTTTCGTTTTATCAAATGTGGAACTTCTTCATACATAAAGCAATCAGGAAACATTTTCTTTTTCTCCACAAGGATCTTCTTTTTCTTCTATTACAGCCAAATATTTTGGAAAAAAAGATCTACTTATACATCCTCAGGTTTTCTGAAATGGAGATGATCTTATTGTATTCAATCATAGAACTTTTAATAATACCGGGCAAAACATTTATCCTTCAGCCTTGCTTCTTAAACAGACAGAAAGTAATGAGCTTGAAGTGGACTTTTTATATCTGGAAATTAAACAAAAAAGTTAATATCTTTTGTGTCGATATATTTCATAATAGAAAGGATTTTAATTTTAATGACAACTGACTTTCCCATTGGTCTTCAGATATTTCTATTAATATTTACAGAAACACAAATCTGACTCAATTTTCTCCTCTTAAATCTATTTTAAGAGAAGAAAATGTAAACATAAAATTGAGACAACCTAAGCTTTAGTTTGATCAACTAATAAATAGTGATATTTTTTCTTCCTTCGACCTGCAACGACAAATACTGGTGTGAAGTTCATCATAACATCTTCACAGCGAACTTGTTTTGCAAGTGGGTTGGTCGATTATGCTTTGTTACTTTGCAGGAAGTTCGTTGTAAAGTTGTCACATCAAGTTTGTTATGACAAGCTAATATCAAGAAAAATAAAACCTGCTGCAAGTGTACATGCTATCATTCTATCTGGGATTGTCTTTCGTTTCTTGTATGTTTTGGAATATATATATATATATATATAAAGTCATAAACTTTCGAGGCATTTTCAAATATATTTCACGGACGATTAGCGTAATATTTTCTTTATTCAGACTTCAAAAGGCAAAGGTGTTCAGGTTATTTCAGCATCTTATATCATATTTACGAGTCCACTCCATGATCATTCTTGCGGACGACGCCGGTCGTGCGCTGTCGATGTAGTTAAAATCAAAACAAAAAAGATTATATACGGGAAAAAAGGTATTCCCTTGAAAAGACTCGTGACTCGAAATGAAAGTAGAAGTGCACTTCTTACGATAGAATATACATATATATATATCCGAGAGCGTTTCTGTTACCGAGACGAAATCTGGAATAGTGATGGAATAACACAAGAGAGAGCAAAGGTCGGAAATATTTTTTTAAAATTAGACTTGCACTTTTACTTTTTTAAAGATTTGTGGTTTGTAAGATTTGTGTGTGTGTGTAAAGATTGTGGTCTATTTTCTCGAATTTATGAATGTAATTTCATCGGAGATCCTTTATTTTTACAACTTTCTAAAGTTCGACATTTTCCCTTTCTGATAAGAATAATTTGAATCTTCTGTGTAACTTTCCCGATTTTATCAATTTTTTTAAGTTTTCAAACGACTTTATTCTAAAGAATAATTTTGGCCCGCGAGTCGAAATATTATGTTGCTGAGTTTTAATTTATAGACACGGGGGAAAAATCGTTTCCTTGCATTTTTCTCTCTTTTTTGAGGGTGTTTTAAAGTTTAAACTCAACGTTTATTTCTATTAATGCTTTAATTTTCTATATATGTTTCTTAAGTTTATATTTTCAATCAGCAAATCCGGGAAAATTATGTATAGTATAATTATTCATTTTAAAGGTGCATTATTTACTATGCGGTATATTATTTAAAAGTTTAAAATAAATTTTCGCTTTCAAAACTTCCCGCGTTTTAGTTCAAACCACACTATTATAAGGTAAAGACTAGATTGAAAGTCTTAATTCAACAAGAAAGGATTCAGAGGAAATTTACTTTTAATGGGGAAAGTTAGTGACAATATTTGTAGGGAGGATAAACGGGGTGAGGCATATGAAAATTATGGATCCGAGCAACGCCAGGTTATCAACTTGTGATTTTATAATTGATTAAGTTATTTTCAAATATCCTACTTCTTTATACTTTTCGTGAAGTATTTAATTATAATGATGTCCACATACAGTGGTATAATAATTTCAGTGCTTCAGATAAAGTAACTGTTGTTTGTATAGGTTCATTTTAAACTTTTCTATGACGGTGGGAAATATTCTTGCCATTAAATTCATCATTTTTTGATGCCCATGGTAAGTTATTTTACCACCTGTGATTGGAACTGCTATTTCTTTTTAAATCCAAAAGCAACAAAAATATTAATAAGCTCTTCGGACACATTATATGATTTTAAGAATCGAATTAATTATCTAATTTATTTTTAATATTATACTAACATAGAAATGTGCCAACACCTGAATCTGAAAGGAAGATCGGCGCCAAATCTCGTCCCATTTTTCGTCGCAATAAAAATGTTGATATTCTAATATCTCAAGCAAAACATCTCAAACCATAAAACAATGTCTTGATTTGTTAATTTGTTTTTAATTAACCAAATAACTAATGTATTAAATTAGTTATTTCTAATAAAAGAAATGGATTTTTTTTGAGTAAATAAATCTCACTTCTAAATTCATTACAATATGCCATTATTAGAATAAATGTCACTTGAAAGGATTAAGATAAATCGGTGATGATCTGCAATTCTAAAATTAACATTTTTCACTTTCTTATACCCTTCATTGTAAGTCACTAACCAAAAATCGGGCCTAGAAGGATTAAAATCAGTATCAGATGATAATTTAAGACCTCTTTCTTATAAGAAAACATTATTATTTCTATGACTCTAAATTTCCCTGTTCAAATGTCATATCGCTGCATGAGGATACAGTTATAACCATGTACCTTGCATGAAACAAGCATTTTGCCAACAGCTAGACGTTTTTTAAAATAATTTGAATTTATTAAATTAATGAAACACAAAAAAGGAAAACAATTCCCTTATAAGACTATTTCAACAATGGCTTTTAGTTTGGGGTGCCAGGGCACATGTTCATGCCTTTGGATCCCAACACTGACTAACTTCACCCAGTTCACAGCTTCTCACCACACAATGGTGCTGTTCTAACTGCGCGTGTGCATTTCTTACAGAATTTATTACTAGATTTTCTTTTAAGTCTTGATTTACAGATGTCGGAAAGAAGTTAAGATGCTCAGGCTTCTATTCGAATTTCTAAAACTTTTTATTGCTCCCATCTTCTACAAAAAAAACATGATTTAAAAGCGTTTTAGTGCATTTTAACTGTTTTTGCATTGAAGCTTGAAGTAAACAGAAGCCGTAAATGGTTTTAGATTTTCATTCTCCATTTCAATGTTGGTTATTACAACTACTTAACAAACACTTATGTCACAAAATTAGCAAATCTATATAAATAATTCTTTTATGCGGCTCCCAAAAACGTGTTATTTATCTATAATGTAAAGTCTTAGCCCAGTGTTACTGGGCCTGATCAGAGATCAACAGACACAGAATTACAGCACAACAAAATTTAATAATACTTCTTGAGTAATGGCCTATGTACAGGTCATATTTACAAATGATTTGTACATTCAAGAATACATAATAACAAGTTCCGGATATGTATCAAGAGAGTCAATAAGGAAATAAGGATCGTAACTTGACTTAGTCGAAGTTACCAAGGTGAGTTTACTCGTGATGCAACTGATAATAAGTTCATATACTATGAGAGTTCAGTAAATTGTGACAACTGAGGGCGAATTATGTAGACACCGAGGATCGGTAGATGAAATTGAGGTTACATGATGCTCAATTAATTGTAGTAATCCACCACAGGGATTAAGATAGCCAGGCTCTGACTAAAGGTTTACTCAGGATGAGTAAGAGATACAGGGTCGGTATTTGACAGCGGCGTTGTGCAAACGTCCGCGAAATTCCAGCGATCCACCAAAGGGATGCTATTATTCAATTCCACAGCAAACCAAAAGAGCTAGCCTAGCCAAGGATTTGGCTAAAATCACGGGATCAATAAACGCCCGTTTCATCAAAGTTCAGATTTCGCAATCCAACATCTCGGAGTAGAACCCCTTGTGTTTACTTCTCAGCTATCGTCTCCTCCCTCTCTCTCTCCCCGTCTTACCTTCTTAAACCTCTACCCTTCAGAGCCCAGAGGAGTGGCCGAAGAATTAATTCTCAGTGATTTGTCAGCGAGCAAATCATCCAACAGCAGTCATGCGCCTTCCTTCCTGGCTATTCATTGGAAGCGGTCAGCGCGTAACTGCCCATCTTCTTCCGGCTCTACTTGTGGTGCCTATACAAGCGACACCACGCTCGTCCTCTTCTGAATCCCTCTGGGTTTGAGTAAGACGGGGCCGTTTTACGACTGATTTTATGCTCTTACGCCTTCCTCTCAGATGGCCTGTGTGGTCCGTTGTCGTGGGAACTAGGGAAGGGGAGACCTCACAATAGCATTTCGCAACAGGATTTAACGGATCCCTTGATTTCACCAACCAAGCGTAAACAAAAGGTGGTGATTTGTTTTGAGCCATTTTCCGATGAGTTAAACATGAATTTCAGCTAATCTGTTAAATATGATATTCGAAACGATGAAAAAAAAGGAATTAAAAGAACAAATTAATCTTTTGTAGAAAATTTTGTAAGGTATTCAGAAACAAGGCAAAATAATTTGTTTCAAAATGCTCAGCTTGCTTTCCTGATTTTGTTTATGGAAAGGTACTGCGAACTGTTCCTTTGACTAACAATAAACACACCACATTCTGCGCTTGACCTTAATCAAGGTTTCCTTCCAGTCGTATTTTAATGTCAGTATCTCGAGCTTAAGATAGCTCAGTACGTAGTTTACATATCGGTCTGTGATTCTATGATTTTTTTAAAAATGTATATGAATTGTTTTAGACAATTATCAGAGGCATCAGTATTGATTGCTTGCATAACTGTAAGCACGTTGTTCATCTTTAAACTCTGTATTTATAACTCGGTCACATTTGGCGCAAAAAAAAACCTTTGCCAACCGCTCTATACTTTTTGAGCTTATTTTATCATTCTTCTCTCAGTTATGTAGTTTTCTTAGATTCATTTGTCTGTTGAATTTGTTTCCATGATGCTTTTTTAGATGAAAAAGATCCTTTCCAGGGAAAACAAATTATATCCTGCGTCGAATAAGGCGAAAGGATAAAAAGGAAATCTCTTTCGGATTTTTATTAATCTATAAAATCTATAGTCTCGTGTCTTTATTAATCTATGTTGTCAGTTTTATGATAAGTGAGTTATTCGGCATATATTTTTTATTAATAAATTTAAGTAATTTGTTCTTAAGGCTCTCTGTATATGTTTTGAAAGCTTTTTCACCATTTTTGTTTTTCCCTTTCATAATTTTCTTTGTTGGTTTTATTAAATTGTTGAATTTATCTCCCAAGTGAATAAAGAAAAGGCATATTTCAAGGCTAACAAGTTTTATTCTCTACTATTTAAGTTAAAGTATCAGAATTAATTAAGCTCAGCCATAATTGTCTTCTTCTACAATAACTGAACTAGAACACACACTGTCGTCATTAAAGCGAGCAGGGTTTGCGTAGAAAACCTAGGAGGATTGCTTCGGAATTCACCTGGGGGTTGGCGAGCATCAGAGAGCAGGGGAAAAGGCCCCCTAGTTATTAATATTACTTTTCAAAATAAAATAATTTAAAAATTTACTGGATTAACGAAAACAAATTTCTATATAAAGGATTTGTATTTTTAATTAGTGTCCAAGAATACTATTGATCTGATCAATGTTTGTAAGAAATTAAAACAAGTATATTTCCTTTTTCAAAAGATGAATTATATGAATTATATATATAATTTGTCACCTGGCTTATATTAAACGCTATATATAAGTGTTTAATATTATTTTTATACAATCTTATATACTTAATGTAATAATGTTAAAATTGTTATATTGTTGTTTCGTTTAATTTTAAAATTATGTTTTGAAGTTTTCAAATTATAAAATTAGGTTTGTCTTAGCGTTTCTCACACATACAGGCTAGCAGAATCTATGCTGCTGTTCTTCAACTGGTTTTATGTCATTTACTCATTCTAACAACATTTTGCTTTGAAATTCATTTATTAATGCATTTCGATTTCGAACTGAGATAATCTTTCATTAGACAAAGGCACTGATTTCAGATATATGTATGAATATGCTGAAATGACATTTATTTTACCTTAGTTTCTTTCTCTTTATAACATAATTATTTTAGCTTAGCATATCTGTAACATTTCTGCTTAACCACCGAGTCCGATTTTATTTTTTTTAGTATTTTCCTCTTTAATTATACTCTTGTTTTGTTTTTTATAAAATTAAAGTCGGTATAAATTAAATTTTCCTCTTGTGTTGAGTTCGTATTGACTTGAATTTAATTGGGTTCTAATATACAATTTTGAATATACCCGCTGCAAAAAAATCTGTGCTTCTCTTGCGGAGAAAAATGTTATTTGTTTAGAATTATTTACTTAATTTTAATAGAAATGAAGTTTTATTTTTTTATTTTTTTGCTACATCATGGAACGTGTCTTAATTCGTTGTACTAATTTTTAAACTAAATTAAATTTTACTTCCTACAAAGTAGCTCATTTATTTTTACAAAAACAGATAGGAATTTAATCCTTAATTAATTTTATGGTTTTATTTATAAGGCGTAAACATTCAGTTAAGAGTATTATTAATGTAAATTAAGATATATTAATCAGTTATTTTGGAAATATTTCATTTTACCAGGAAAAAACGGTTAAATTAACAACTTTCCTTACATAAGAATAAGTTCATCTGACTCGAATAAACTAGAAAATAATGCTATCTCAATTTTTCATTTTTTTAATCTAAAAGACTTTATCAAAGATATATGCATTGAAATGCCAACTATCGCATTTGCGAGAAAGAAACCAAATCATACCTTTGAGATTACAAAAGATATGGCGCAAAACCACACTTATTACTTAAAGAGAGTCTGAGGTTCTTAAAAAATCCTTTAAAAAGAATTAAAAAAGAACAAATTGCAATTGATATGAGAGATGAGATTCCCATATCCTCACATGTACTAATTCTAAAACAAAAACAAATGTGTTTACTTTTATTTTGCCGTTTGTTTACATTCAAAGATTTGGTTTTACTATATGTATAGTTTTTGTATTTGCATTAATTAAACACAGTCATTTGTTATTCTGTTCTTAAAATTCATTTCTAGTTCATTAGCCCGGAAGGACGAGCGCTACAAAGAGTAACACGAAAACGCGCAAGGGGGTGTGCGAAAACCCCATTTCGTTATTTCGCTATTTAAGCAAAACAAGCAACATTTTTATG
The DNA here is from genome assembly GCA_013235015.1 of Araneus ventricosus. Lineage (NCBI taxonomy): Eukaryota > Metazoa > Arthropoda > Arachnida > Araneae > Araneidae > Araneus > Araneus ventricosus. Next base: position 19,603 of record BGPR01025813.1, read on the forward strand.
CTATATCTGCTCCAAATGATTAGTGCAAATAGTGCTCTTTATACAAGAACAAATTTTGAGACGAAAAATTTAGAAAATAATATATTATATTATTCAACGCATTGCGAACACATAAGAAAAGTATATTTCTTGCACACATGTTTTCAACACTTTTTATATAGTAAAGAATCATCAATATTATAATCGTTATACAATTTGGATAGAAAAATATTGCTTCTAATTTCCTTAGGTACAGTGGAAACCATTTTTTTAGGAATCCAAATAAGAATTCTGATGAGCTTTACCTTTAGATAAAAAAAATTTAGGGCGCTCTGCGCTTTTATTTTCCGGAATAGTTTCAACAATTTTAAGGTTTTCATCCAATAGTTTTTGTGAAAGTGGATAAGACATGTATCAGCTGAATACAGTTACATTACGTACAGAATGATAAAACTTTTGCATCAATCTCTTGAGATTTTTACTTACACTATTATCCAGTTTTAAAGTCTTGTATCAGTAAAAATTTAAATTTTAAAAATATAGAAAATTCTCGAATCCACATATTTCCTAAGGTATGTGACTACCTTCGGAGCACTTTTTTTCAAATTTTTAAATTTTTAATGAAACATTCATGTTTTTAATTAAAATGAGTTATAAAACTGAGAATTCCAATGCAATTTCATTGGAAATTTCATTCACTTTCAAATTATAGGCAATTTTTAGCAAAATTTTAGTGAAAATTTGCACTTACGCCAAACCTCCTATAAGAAGTTGTATTGAATATATTTCATCAATATTTGCACAGTATATAGCTAACATGCTTATCTGTGTTATGAACTAGGATATTTTTAATACCTCGAAAGGTGTTGGAGATATTCCAAACTTTGCGAACAAACTCGAATTTTTTAAAAAAAATCATCGATTTTTCTCACTAAAAAGTCAATAAAATAATTAAATGTAGGCAGAGAGCTTAGATTCTAGTTCATAACATAGCTAGAAACAAATAAAACATTTTGGCCAAATTTCATTTTAATATCTTAAAAACATTTTTCAAAATGATGTTTGCCGCGTAGAAAAATATTGAAAATTCCAATTTCTCAGAAAACGCTTTTAAAGATTTTCATAGAGTACAAAAAATTTTGTACACATCTTAGAATCTTAAAACTCGCCATATTTACAAGTCAAACCCTCTTTTACTTGATTTTAAACGACTTTTGTGTTCTTTCAGCTTTTCAGATTTTTTCTGAATAATTTTGTATAGTAGATAGTTAGTGGCGTCTCGATATCTGAATTAGCTTTTTGACAATTTTCATGTAATTTTTAAGCATCTATGGATAAATTTACATTTCAAAACACATGAGAACAGGTAACAGTTCAAAATAAATGGAATTAAATTATAAAACAGCAATTTGAGCGCCAAAAAGTAATTTTTATTGTTGTAATTACTGTTGTGTTGTATTTTTTTTAAAAAGCGTCGCCAAAAACCAATAAAACAATAAAAATAAGAAATGGAAGCTTAAATCTATGTTTTTAGACAATATATTGCTTGAGAATTTAAATATAGTTGTTCAAACTAATTGTTTGTATTTTTAAGGCTCTTTTAATTGCCACTTCCGGTATCAGAATAGTCACTTCCGGTTATTATTTATGCTATAACTTTATTTGTAATTATAGCAGAAACAAAAATAAAGCATTTTTAGATACCTAAATGTATGGACTACAAAATAAACAAATAAAACAAATTTCGAAAATTTTCTGTAAAACGAGGAATTTAGGGTAGTCACATACCTTAATAGAGAGAAAAAAATATTTTCCTGTCCCTAATACGATCACGCAATTGAACAAAGAAACCTGACGCGAGGTCGCGAAAGGAGTGTTCGACACCCCGTAAGCTCAATTCCGAGAAAAAAAAATAAAGGATTTTTTCTTGAAACACATTTCATCTGTTGAATGTGGCCTTAAAGGTGGATTGCATTTATTTGACTCATTTCAACTAAAGGGAAGTGGTTATTTTTCACATGTTATGTGACGTGGGATGTCGGATTCCCCATTTCGCGTTCTCGTGGGCTAAAAATAAATGTTACCTACACTTACTTTCGAAAATGTCGTTAAATTATTTTCACCTTATGAGAAACTGACGAATGTTTTCAAGTTTTATCTACCATGTCATATACTGAACATATGCTTGAAACAACACAGTCAAATATGGTTGTTGCGCTAATTAAACCCAAATCCGGAACGATTCCAAACCTCTAATTTACATTAAATCTGCAAGTAAAATTGCAAATGAATAGATGAACAGTCTAAATATCTTAAAATGTGGTATTATGCATTTTTCGACTAGTACGCTGTTTCGGTTGGTAGAACTGAACTGTCCCGATCGGCTCCACTTTGAAATGAAATTCAGTCTCGGAAGTTCTTCCTCCCACACTGTTGACTCAACTAACGTCAATAAGGAGGA
>BGPR01025814.1:0-22041 GCA_013235015.1 Araneus ventricosus
TTGCATCCTGTTCACAATACTCGGGAGTGCGAAGAAGTAATGGAAACGGGGTGGAAAAATCGCTCAGTTGGTGCCACTCTGATGAATGCAGATTCCTCTCGTAGTCATTCCATATTCACCATCCACTTAGAAATGTTAGAAATGGAGAATTGCGGGGAGCACATTAAACAGGGAAAGCTCAACCTGGTAGATTTAGCAGGAAGTGAAAGACAGGCCAAAACCGGTGAGTTTCATTTGACGACTTTGTGTGTTTTCCTCTCTAAAAACTGTTATTTAACCTTTTTTTTTATTCTCAAGTGAATCTTTCCCCTATGAAGAACCTGTAGATTAAAAAGTAGGTACAAATATGTTTGAATTTTGTGTCTCCAAGGTTGTCTTATTAATAATTTTAATTTTCTTTAAATCTTAAAAAGTAATGGAATCTGTCTGTAAGATATGTAAGAAAAAGCATAAATAATGAATAGGGATTCACTGAAGTTTCGTGACATTTCTTTTATGTTTTTTTATAGCAACATTTTTCTGTAACATCTCCACATTTTGTTAATCAATGTATATATCGATTATTCTTTCAAGCACACACTTATATGAAACACGGTACTATAACTAGGAAACTTACTTGACATAGTTTAGAAATATTGCTTCATATTGCAGTGATTATTTTAATTGAAAGGAACTAGAGTTGACACTTTGAGGCTCTAGAAGATTGCCAATGGAAAGTGCAGATATCTCAGACCAATCAAGGCCACTTTAAAAAAAAAAAAAAAAAAAAAAAAAAACCAGAACTTATTAATTATAGGCTCCCTGAAGAATTTTTATGATTATTTACCTATAATTTATTTTTAAAGTATTATTAGTGATGTAAATTCTAAATCCTGTGAGAAAAAGAATAGGTGCATATTAGATCATGAAAATAGAAGAATGTGAAGTTTTCACTTAAGTTTTTTTATAGAAGCATTTTTCTGAGAGTTCTATTCAGTATCCTCAATCAATATATTTCCCTTCATCAATTATTCTTTTGTGCATACACCTGTGTGGGAAATTCATGCTATGATTAGGAAGGTTACTTGATATGCCTAGAAAAGTTACATCATACTGTAGTGGATGTTTTAATAGAAAAGATCTAAAGTTAACAGCTGATGGCTCTGGAAGATTACCAAATGCCTAAAGGCAATCAAGGCTACTTGAAAAAATGGTACTTATGTATTAACGCCACCGAGGCTACAGATTGGCGGTAATGCGCCAATAAAGAGCAATCTTGTTTACAAAAACCACCAAATTGGTGGCACTTAAAAACCGCCAAATCTGTAGCTGCGGTGGCGTTGGCGGCACTTAAAAACCGCCAATCTGGGGTTAATACGTAAGTACAAAACCCGCCAAATTGCCGCCACTTACAAACCGCCAAATTGGCGTTAATATGTAAGTACAAAAACCGCCAAATCTGTAGCTTTGGTGGCGTTAATACGTAAGTACTGAAAAAATTAAAGAACACAGGGCTTGTTAGTTATAAGCTTTTTGAAAAACAATCATAAAATATATATATATATATTGCTAGTGGTGAAAATCAAATTGAACTGAGACAAAATATCAAATGATTACACTTAGAAAAAGAATGATCACACTGTGTGCAACGATATATATAAATAATGCAGAGGCAGACCTTGAATTTACACTGTTGGCAGCTTCTTTGTTAGATAACGTATGAATTATACTTTTCTCTATTTAATGTGCAGATGAAAGAGAGAAAGTTCACTGACTCCCATATTATTTATTGAAAGTGGTTGTGACAAATTTATGACTTTCTAGTACAATTGAAGATATTGCTGGAAACTCTTGATTCTGAGGACCATATAGGTCAGCGATGTCAAAACACTAATTTATTTATGACTGGCTCAGGAATACAACCTCTTCCATTGAAAATATATTATTTACACCTCTGATTCAGAGAATGGGATAAAATTTTGTTGACAGAAAGAATTAAAATATTAATGTTTGGGGGTAGCAGGAACAACAAATGTTACCATTTCATTATCTCCAAAAATAATTCAACACATATACGTATAACTAATGCGGGTTTGTTTTTTAATCCTGCAGCTACCAGTCAAAGAAATGTGTGTTAAATTTGAATGATGATGTTTTTTCATTAAATGCTTTCCTTGTTATTTTTTTAACCCTAACCAATCTTTATGCTTTTATTTTTCCAGGTGCTACAGGAGATCGTCTAAAAGAAGCTACAAAAATCAACCTTTCACTGTCAGCTTTAGGAAACGTAATATCTGCATTAGTGGATGGAAAGTCAAAACACATTCCATATCGGGACTCGAAACTGACGAGGCTTTTGCAAGATTCTCTCGGTGGAAACACTAAAACATTAATGGTGGCTTGCCTCTCTCCAGCTGATAATAACTACGATGAAACACTGAGTACCCTCCGATACGCTAACCGAGCTAAAAATATTCAAAATAAACCCACAGTTAATGAAGATCCTAAGGATGCTTTGCTAAGGGAATATCAAGAAGAAATTAGAAGATTGAAAGAAATGCTCTCGGGTCAGATACCTTCCTTAGAAGTGGAGAAGAGTGATGAAACCAAAAGTAAGTTGAGTCTAACATTTCATAAATTTAACTAAGAATTTTTATTCACTCCGTGAAAAACCGATGATTCTGTTGTTTGTTAAGGAAACAACTTTCAAATTTTAAAGTTACTATTTTTACTTTTATAGATGTGTGAAGTTTGTATAATGAACAGTAAAGGTTATATATAAAAAACTGTGTTGTATTTCATATTCTAGGTAAGAATTCAGGAACATTAACTGGAACTTTCATTATGTAATTATTTAATTTTGCACTTGAGAGGTTCCTCTTGGGCACCCTTTTAGACGGTGCATCATTTTGGTGTTTCTGTATTATGATGGCTATATACATATGTAACATCTTTACTAAAGGTGAAATGTAGAATATCTTAGTCAAGGAGAAGACATTAGTTGAGTCAATCTTCTTTTATTCAGTCATTGAGGATATTTCTTCATGGGTAAAGGATTCAGTTCTTATGTAACTCCATGACCAGAATAGGAGAGGTAACGCACGAGGCAGCGTGCTGTTGTTATTTGTTTACATGTTGGAGTAAAAAAAAAAAAAAAGGCAGATAAGAATGCGCAGAACGCTTAAGTACCCAGAGAAGGGAATTTTCCCGGAACGACTTGTGACTTGAGAAAGAAGTTGTAGTGTGCTTATTACGATGAAAGTAGAAGTAATTAAAACGAGTTGTCGTTAAAAGATTATTTAAGAAAGTTAAAAAATTAAAGTATCACATATATATATATATAAACCCTACTTAGTAGTAAGAGGTCGCAGATTAATTTTTTGGAAAGAATTGGCTTATACGATTATATATTTTTATTCCCAAATCACAAAAAAGGACCCTTATATTCACTGAATAATTATGCATTTTATTACTCTTCTGAGTGCAAAGGATTAAATTATTTTTAAACGATTCATATTTTTGGTATTCCTTCCTCATGAATCATGCTCATGATAATTTCCTTGCGACAGACCAGCTTTTAAAAATATTTACTGCCAAATTCATAAGCAACTTTTGAACTTGCACATCTGAATATTTTGCATCTAGTTTAGTGAATTAGTTAACCAATCGAAAATTCTAATAATATTTTTGTATGTGTGTGTTTGTCGTGTCTTTGAAATTGGTATAATTTTTGTAACATTTTGTGATTTTATAGGTAATTTAATAAATGAAGATGAAAGTACTGTTATGAAAATTCAGCAGGTAAGTGTACTTACTTAAAAACAAATGTTATAATGTATACTTTTTTCTGCTATTTAAGAAGAATTACAATTTATAATTGATCAGTTTGTAACTTTATCAAATATTCTATTCTTTGCTTCCCTATACTGTTTTGTTGATCACCTCTGCGAATCATTGTGAACTCTTTGTCTGCATATAATGAATGTGTATCCATAAATAATGACAGCAAACAACACATTTTAAAAAGAACAACATAGTTTCCTAATGATGTTTTTGAAACTTATAAAACTGAAATATAATCTGTTCCTGCTTTTGAACTTTATTTTTATTGGAGAAAATTTAAGAATTTAACTTACGTTTATATGTTTAACTTCCATTCTTTGATTTTAAAATTTCATAAATTAAAATAAAGATTTAGAAAAGCTAGCTTTTTAGAAATTTAAAGATAGTTGTTATATAAAATTAATTTTATATAGCAACAGTAATTTTTTTCCCTTTTAGGAATATGATGATAAATTGCAAGATTTAATTGATAAGTATAAAAAGGAGCAAGAAAATAATGCTAAGTTGCAAAGTGATGTGGATCGACTGAAAGCATACTATGAACAAGAACTTGCAAAGCTTAACAAAAAGCAAGATTCTACTGAGGTATGCATTTTATATATTTTTCCATTACTTTTGAATCTATTTCACATTTATAATAGTATATTTGAGAATTCTACTTCCCTGATACCTGCAGCACCCATCCTTCTTAAGGAAGCAGTCGCAGTTGAAGTTTGAATGTAAATAAAATAAATTACTCAATACATTTGGGATTTGGAATGATTTCAGTCTTAAACTATTGCATCAAAACTTTTATCAATCTTCTTATAAGTATAGAGTAGATTTTTTCAACTACAAGTTTAAAAATCATCATTGATGTTTTTAAATATGAATAAGTTTATGATTCAATTGAGGTTGGACTCAGAAGTACATATTTTTTTTTTAAGTAGACAATATTCTGCTCGGGTAACTTTAGTTCAGATAAATCTGGTCAAATGGCAATTAGTGCAGTTTGTAAGTGTTGTTGATAGGTAATAACAGATTAGCCGTGGTTAACATCAGACTTCAGTTTGGTTAACCATCGAAACTTTGTCAATCCAGATAATGCAATCCTTTACCTCTTAAACCCTTGGAGAAAAATAAAATAATGAACCATATCTTGTGATTAAATGGTAATAATAAATGAATAATTGTCTACTTCTTTGGCATAATTTTTTGGTCTAAATTTTAGGATGATGTGGAAACTATTGAAGTACCAAGTTCACCTAAGAATGGAACTATACCACAAAAGCTATCTGTGCCAAATGGAATAAGCAAGACACCAATTCCAGCAGGGTATTCTTCAAGTTATTTATTCTGATCTGTTCTATAAACTAACTGAAGTGTTTTGTATGTTCATTGTAGTAATATTTACCTTTATTTTCCTTAGATCTCCTCAAGTTACGGCTCAAATACAGGCTCAAGTTCTAGAAAGGTGAGAAGCAAAACCACATCAAAATGACTTTTAAAATTTGCTACAGATTAAGCACCGTCACGTTAATGTTAAATTCATTTTTATGGTCTTCCATTGGCAAATTAGTTTTATTTCTATTACATTAAAATATTATGTTTAATGTATTTGCGGGGAAGAGGGGTAGAATTTTTACTTATTGAATTTCCTTTTTCAAATTTATCTCTAAGTTTATATTTAGAAACTTTTGTATTTGCCACTTTGTTTTAAAGCAATTTTTATTTCCTTTAAGCTTTATTTTTCATGAAATAAATTATTTATCATTTGAACATTATTCTAGAATTCTTGTTGAGAATCCTTTAATATGTGTATTATTTTCATACCAATAACTTAGTTAATTATTGAAACTTCTACAAAACAATAATAATGTTTGATTCAGAAAACCATCATATGTAATGTATATGACAGAATTATTGATATAAAGTACTTTTTATATAACGTGAAAGCTAACCATGAAAGTGTGAAATCTGTCTTCTTTCTAAGTTCATTGCTTAGTGGCATTATGAATTGTTATTCTAATACTCTGCTTAATATTTAGCTGCCATGATAAAAAAATTTTGGATTTTTTTAAGAAAATTAGCTTTGTTATTAGATTATAAAAGTATGCTTCTCTTAGGTTGCAAGAATTAGAGGAACAAATGGTAGGTGGGGAGAAAGCACATGACAGAGAGTTGAAAGAAAAAAGAGCAAAACGGAAAAAGGTTGCTGAAAAAAGAATAAAATCTATTGCAGGTTTGTTTTACTACCCACTTGTGTTGAAATTATAAGCATATTTCTAATTTTATATTTTTAATTTCAGTTGAACCTTCATGCATTCATTTATCGTGTTATTATTTGGAAACGGGGCGATTTAAAAGAATGCATCCTTTTCAAATAAATGCAAATTCATTTATTTCTAGTATTAAAAAAATTTATTTCAAAACTACATAGTGAATAGAGTTTGGGTAGGTTTACATTATAGTATCTCTCCTATTAAAATTCGAAGGTAAACAAACATATGTATGTATGTATGTCCTTCTATCTTCTCACGAACCACTGAATCCTGAAACTAGCCATAAGTACCAAAAGATGAATAATCCAAGGAATCCATTTAGGCCAATTAAATTCCGAAATTGCAATTAGTTAAAAAGATATTAATTAAAAACGTCAAAATGAATGAATTGACGTGTTGCCATCTATTGGCAGAATGGTGAATTCATTCACGGCGGATTCTTTTTTTTCTCTACTATTATTTTTCGCATCCGGTGTTGCATTTTTTAATTTATTTAACGGAAGTTGGTATTTTTTTTTTGAGCGAGCTTCTGTGTTATTCTGTGTTTGGATTTATTAACAATTGAAAAAAAATCGTTTTCCTGCATTTTTCTTTCTTTTTTTTGTCGTACGGTGTTTCGCAGCGTTTACGTTTGTTGGGGGAAAATATTTATTCATTTTTAATCCGTTTTTTCATTATTATTCGTTTTATTTTTTCTTTTGCAAAACAAATATCATGCTAATCTGTTTTAATTTATAAGCAAAAGAATTCTCGCATTTTCATTTAAACCAAACTGCTTTAAGGTAGTAAAAAGGCTAGAACTGAAAGTTTTAATCCACCAAGAGAGGATTCCAAACAGATTTACGTTTGTTGGGGAAGCTTAGTGACAATATTTGTAGGTAAAAAAACAGAGGCGGTCATATGAAAAAATGTGGATTCCGAGAAACGCTGGGTTATTAACTATAAGGTAATTAAAAGGTTGGATTTAAAAATTTTAATTAAACAATATAGGATTCAAAGGATTTTTTACGTTTTGGGGGAAACGTAACGTTTACGTTAGCGACAATATGTGTAAAAAAAATAAACCGGAGGCGGGCATATGAAAATTAGTAATAAAAAGACTAGATTTGAAAGAATATTTACATTTGTTGGGGAAAGTACGTGACAATATTTGTTAAAAAAAAAAAAAAAAACGGAGCCGGGCATATGAAAATATGGATCCCAAGGCCTCACATGATCTCACTTCTCTCCGCCCGGGAATATCCCATTATTCAAGATTGCCCGTGCAACGCCGGGCCATGCAGCTAGTTTTGTTATTAACATGGATCACCACATCACGTATGGGGCCGTCCACAAATGATGTCACGCTTGGAGAGGGTTCGTGAAATTGTGACAGGCGGTAACAAGAAGTGTGACCTCACACATTTTGGTTAAAATAAAAACATTTAAAATCAGCAGATTAAATTTTGAAGTTATTTTGAAATTACCAGAATTTGAGGGTACTTTTTTAATCGGGGCTAAAACAACTTTCTTGTGATTTTTTTCCACTTATATTCCTTTCTTTTCGAAAAAGACATTTTCTGAGAATATGGCAGCAGCAGAAATTCTTCACCATTAGAAGAAAACCTCCCCCTGCTCACAAATGTCATTAAAACACATAGTTAAGTTTAAAAATAAAATTTGAAATATGATCTATAATGTAGTGCTTCGTTTCTGAACTGCAAGTATATGTTTATGTAATATAGTGTGACATATGACAAGGGGGGGAGGGGGTATGGTGAAGTGTGACACTTTGTGACAAAGGGGGGAGGGAGGGCAAAAATATTGAAAAAAAAGTGTGACATCACTTATGAACAGCCCCTGTAGCTAGGAACTATTGATAAAAAAGACTTTGAGCAGTTACAATGGCATTATAAAAAAAATGTATCCGTAGCAAAAATGCAATACTCCAGTTTCACTACATCATGGCTCCTAAAACTGGTGCCCTTGAACTATTTGCAGGTAGAATGCATTGGTAGACACCCTGTAACTTCCCATTCTATTTCAAAGTTATGCATTCTTTTTGTACTACTCCATATGTATGTTCTATTGTTATGATTAAAATTTGGCCAGTATGCTGAAACTTATGTATATTATTGAAATAAATTAATTTCCTGTATAATTCATTAACATTCTTTTCTTAAGGTTTCTACCCGTTGTTTTAACAATTTCTTATCCAACTGCACTGTTTAATTTTGTATAAATTCTTTCAATTTTCATCATTAAGTGGCGAGAGAATATAACTTGAGTACTTCTCAAATAAATATAAAATGTGACAGAGAGGAGAAGTTGCATTTTGAGGCATGTCAGAAGTGTCTTTTGTTGCACTTTAATTTATTTTTTATAATTTTTTACTTTAAGCTGATACTTAGAAGTTATTATACATTGTTCTCGCAGCATGTGATAGTAGCATGATAGTTCATGCAGTTTGAAAAGTTAAAATTTATATTGATATTTAATATAATCTAGTTTTTATATTGTTTATTCTCTAATGATTTATTGATTCTAGAATTCTATATACTGCTCGTAATTTATATTTAAGAAACCATATGATTTTTTGCATCTTGAAAAAAAAACATTTCTATTCAGTTTCTTGGTTCACTTGAAGTCTCTGTTTTATTTGGTTTGTCAGCATTAAAAGAATTATTTGCATTGGAAATGTTGATTCAAGAAGCAAAAATATATAGTCAAATAAATGATTGTCAACTTTCGTACTGTATGTCATTTAAGTCAAATTTTTCAGTTATTGTGCTTCATGATTTTATTGCTATAATTTTAGGTGAATTCTTTAATATAGTTTAACACTCTCTGTTTTTATTTACAGAAGCAATTTCTAAAGTAGATGAAGATGACAGAGCTATGCTGAAAGTCTATGATGATATTCATGAAGAACTGAGAGCTAAAACACAACTACTTAAAAAGGCCAAAAAGAAAGTGAGTTACATTAAATGATGTTAGATGATAATTTAAAATTCTTACTCTTAAAATAAATTCGATAAACCTGTTTCATATTTTTAAAGAAATTGTTTTCTGAAGCTACAGTTAATTAAGTTTTACGATTTTTCAAATGTAACTCGTTTTGTTAAGGAAATTGTCGCTGTATAAATTGGAGGAACATAACCAAATATGTTTCTTTCATCTTAAGATGAAATTATTATGATTGCACCAAAACCATCAAATCTCAATGTTCGATTTTTTTTTTTTTTTTTTTTTTTTTTTTGACGTTTTGAAAATTGCTGAAGCTCTCTGTCATATGCTTATATTAATATTATGATTCACTCTTATGTGTTTTTCATATTCCTGTTATTTGATTGGTTGCCTGCTGTCATTTTTTCCCTTTGAAGCCAATTTTTGCATTAATCTGAAAATAAACTTATATTACATTGATGTTTTTAAATAATTGTAAATATAGGAGTAATAAATATCATCAGGTTTACCTGATGATATTTATAGGAACATACATGGAATAAATAAATAGCATTTTTTCAAAATGCTATTTATTTATTCCATGTAAAAATTAAATAAATTTTTATTTTAATGAACAAAAAGAATCGTATTCATGACTTGAAATGAACTCTTGTTTTCATTCTACTAAATAAAGTGAAGTAGCCAGATTTATTATACATTTTGAATTTTATTTGTAAGCTGGTGAAACAGTTCTTTTTTTCAAATTAGTTTTCCATGATCAACTTTCTTTGTTGTACTTTGTGTATTTTCTTTGGAATTTTATATATATTTTCCTTATAATTTTTGTGTTTCATTTTTTACATGAGTGTAAAAAATGAAACAATTTAACTAATCTTCAACTTTTTTCTGGCCATCATAAACTGAAAGAAAAAAACTATATGAAATGTTGATGTATAAAAATTTAAAAAAAAATGCTAAAAAACAGCAAAACTATGTTGATGCTCAAAAAATTCAAATCTTTTGTGAATGTTGTGAGTTTTCATTACAAAAGTTGCTTTTATTATTCTGCTTTTTTTTCTGGGATTAGTTTTATTTTGTAATGCAATTGTAACTCCAAGCTCAGTGCAAATAATATGTTAATAATGGTTATTATAAAATATAAAAATATGATTATCATGAAATGTCCCTCATAACCAGTTTTGAATAAATTACAAGTAAAATTGCAGATTTTCTGAAGTCTTTTTAGCCAGTTTTTATTATTATTATTATTAGCCGTTGTACGCGCGGCTCCGCACACATTTATCTGTTTTATACATATGAAAGAAAAAGAAAAACTCGTATGCTTTTATATCGTATAGTCTTCGAGTTTTAATATACAAATCCTTAATAGCTTTTAGTATCCTCAATCCTAATTAATAATACCTAATTAATTACTGCTTTAAAGGTTTTGAATAAATGACATTTTTGATCTCACCGTTTGAAGCATATATGTAAAGATGGCTTGGAGTTTTCATTCCAGAACATGACATGGGAGAAACAAACGTGATAACGTCAGATTTATTTCGCATCGTACACTCATCCCAAATGATAAGTTTGCAATCTGTTGGGCAGCAATCGCCTCATCAGATCTTTTGCTTGTATTCCAAATAGGATTCTCAGTGTGAGCAAAACCAGCGATAATTGTAACGGAGAATGTGCTGTGCGATCACCATCCAAAAGACTTATAGCTATTCTCGATTGAGCAACGACAAGAGCTACACAGTGCTGTTCAAAATTATCAGAACGCTAATGAAAATTGTACACATTTTATTATAGAAAATAAATTTATTTATTTTATATCCCAAATATATTAATTTTATTTGTTAGAAAAAGCTTCGAATAACTCGAACTTTATCGCAGAATAAGTCGGAACAGGATCATTTTCATGTAATTCTAAATTATGCTTTTTTAAATTTTAAGAGGGTGTAAAAATAGTTTCTGGGCGATGATATGTTCCAAAGTTATGCAGAAAAACGCTAAACCTTTTAGCACCCCTTTTAGGTGGAGTTAGAAACTTTTTAATTGTGTAGTTAATCCTTCTAGGTGCTAAGGAACATGTGTACCAAATTTCGTTCTAATCCGTCAAGAGGTGTTGAATTGTATAAGGTTCAAACACACCAACAAACAAACAAACATTGAATTTTATATATTAAGATTATTCAGAAAAAAAAGGAAGAAATATTTATGTGCAAATATGCGATTGAATTCCAAATGTTTTTTTTTTTTTTAAACATTTTTATAAATTGTATTGTTTATATGCTGATTTAAGTGATAGGTCATAGAGATTCTTTGCCAGATGTTTTATATCTTAAGTCGATCAAAAAAGGCTTATAATCAAATATGATTTACATGCCAGTGGTGTATGTAATTTTAATCATTTAATTTTTTGTAGATTCAAGCTTTAGATCAAGAAGTGCGTGATCTCCAGAGAGAATTTGAAACCGAGAGAACTGATTATTTGGAAACCATTCGCAAGCAGGATCAGCAAATCAAGCTTTACACTCAAATCATTGACAAAATTCAGCCTTGCATTAGGAGAGACTGTAACTATTCAAATATAGAGAAAATCAAGAGTGAAAGCTACTGGGATGAAGACTATCAGAAATGGCGCATTCCAGAACTAGTTATACAGAAAACAAAATTACCTACTCCAGGTATGCGATTAATAATTGTTTACTACTTTTCTGATGTATGTATAATATTTGATAAATCCTTTGTAGTGGCTTCTTTTGAAGTAAAATTACTATAACTTTCACTGTGTGAGCTTTGCAGTCGGTTTCCATTGAGGTTTACGAGCTTCCACAGAATACTGAATCGGCAATTTCTTATCTATTAAAAATTGAACATGTAATTCTGTATGATCCTGATACAAGCTTTTAAAGTAATTACTTGTACTTTTTCATTAAAAAATTATTATTAATAGATCTTGTGATTTTGTTCTTTTAACAATTATCGGAATTGGTATCTAACTGCACTGAACATTCTCTCAAAATCACTATGAAATGTTTATAGTTCTTAATAAATTTGTCCTGTTTCTTATGAAGCTATTAGATATAAAACCTTTTAATTCACGACTTAAACCTTAAGTTCTGCAAGTCCTCTTCCAACTGATGTGTACTTTGAAAAGGATATTGAAACTCACTTAGGTTTCATTACTTATTTTGGTTTATTTCAGGTGTTCAGATTGGCGGAAGACCTGCTGTATCACCAGATCACAGAATAAAACACAATCGCTCTGCATCCAGTGTTAAAGAATATTTTGATGATTCATCAGAAGATAAATTTTTTAGGGTATGTTTAACTTTTTATCCTTGGAAATATACATTTATTAGCAATAAATATTTGATTACTACAGCAGTATGCTTCATACAAAATTTTAAAAGAATTTTAGAAAATATCTTCATTTCATTTATCTAAATAGAAAGAAATGTCCATTTTTTTTATTTATAACTGTTTTTGTTAATTATTTTTATATTACTTAAAATTTATATATTACAGTGTTTTATAAATTTTAAGTAATATAAAGTTAATTAACAAAAAACAGTTATAAATAAAAAAAAAGGACATTTCTTTATTATTCATTTCTTTATAGTAGGCCAAAAATTCATGAAGTTTTACTAACTTCGTGAATTTTTGGCCTACTAATTCAGTTTAGAAATTTAGCTTATTGATTATCAGTTTCTGCTTATTTCCGCTTATGATTTAAAAAGAATATTGCTTCAGAATGATACTATTTCTTGTGGTATCTCATATTAGTTACAATTTAAATTCAACTTAATATTGTTGTCGAGAAATGGGTATGACAAGGTGACGATTATCAACACAAGGAACTGCTAATTTTGCATACTGGTTAAAAAATAAAAGTGGTCAGAGTTACTTTAATTGTTTAGACAAAATCAATATCTTGACTCGGCTTTTTACAAATTTTTATCCCATCACCTTCAGTCATGTAATTTTACTCAAGAACTTACATTATCGTGTTCTAAGATTTTTAAACATTCTTATATTAATTAGAATGGAAACAAAAACCAATTTGTAATTCTGCAAAATTTTGATTTTTTTTTTTTTTTCATCTAATTGGTGAAAAACTGTAGTTCAAGTGCCATGCAAAAAGTTCTTTCATGTTAGAAATAGAGTTATGTGGAAATGACAGCTTGTTAAACTAAACCAAAGCAATTTGATGGCTGTTTAAATTGATTGTGATGAACTCTTTCATGTTTCTTTGTGCAGAAGCTGGAGAGAGGTGAGGAAGAGGATATTGCCGGGACTTACTTCAAACCCAGGCGCCAAGAGCAGCTGCTCAGTAAGTTCAAGAAGACAGCATACAGAGTGGGTTGTAAGTCATGTGTTTGGGGACATAACAGCAACATGGCTTTTTTCTTTATTTTTGACTTTGCTTTCTTTCCTTTCCTTTATTTCTTTTTGCTTATTTTTTTCTTTAATTTTAAGAATGGCACATTCTTTGATTTGTATGTATGAAAAACATTTAATTATGCAGTAACACCGTGCATGAAACCAATTTGACGGGGTGGGTCTCGTAGGAACTCGGCTTCATGACTATAGGGTCGCGGGTTCGAGACCTAATTCCATGTTGATGGACCTGGTGCATGTTAAATCCATTGAGAATTAAACGTACTCCGGCTGGTGTGGAGCAGGTTTGGAGGGAGGGGTTCAGGTGTTGTCCTCGTCATCTGACCACAGTTCGAATTATAAAGGCCATCAAAATACAGCCCTCATTTAGCTTCTAAATGCGATGCATTTTGAAATCTCGTCAGTTTCTACAAAATTTAGTCAGTTTGTAAATCCCTTGTTTATATGTATGCTTTTCTCCAGTTGATGAATATTTTAGACTTGCCTTTAAAAGGGGAATTATATAAAATGTTTATAATTTCCTTATACATGGTACAGATGCTGTACCAGTATTTCCATCTATGTGTTGACTGGCCAATCTTTCTACTACTAGATCATTAATTTATGAAGGTTTTACCATAGTAAGGGCCATTTAGCTCATGTATCTGATGTGTGGGTTCTTTAATCACTGTATGGATAGTTTTACTCCCTTGTTCCATTGCATCATTAATATGTGATAGGTTGATGTTTTGTTAAAAACAGAAGAATAATAATGAGTAACCTCACAGGCAATCAAAAGAGAGAGAAATGTTATCTTCCTATATTTTGGGGCATTGACAAGGGGTCACTTTCCTGTTTCTTAATCAAAATCCTCATTTTAAGAGGGATATTTGGAATTATATCTTCCTGTGAACTAAATTTAACCTTATAACTTATTTAACCCAAGATTTATGTCGATAAAACAAATAAAGCAATTTTTTGTCAGGTCATCATTTGCTAGATCATATTTTTTAAAGCAGAATGGGTTCCTTGCCCATGAGAAATTGGTGGATATCCCGACAAAGAGTTGCTCATATTTTAGGCGCAACTCTTCTTTGATCTTTTACAACTAAAATAAGGTAATGAACAGTTAATTTGCTGAATTCCCTGATTTGATTGAAAAGGCTGAAAGATTGAGATGGCTTGAACAATTATTGTATCTGAAATTTAATCCAAAAAATTCACCATTTATTTAATCAGGAAACCCTAAGTGTAGACAAAGTTGAAGCTACTTATGTCTGAATAACCATATAAGAAGGCTTGCTGTTTTTCAGCTTATATTATTTTTTGCTCTTTTGTCGTAAAGTTTTGCTTGAAGCATGCCACTCCTTTATTGCTCATTGTCATTTTGTGGGAATTTTGTAATATTATGTATATCTAATTATAAACCTACTTTGCCCAAACTAATTAAAAGAATATTTTAAATAAATGCTTCATGTGATATATTTGTATTCAACTTAAAAAGTGTCTTCCTTAAATTTGAATAAATAAAATAATTTAAAAAAAAATTCCTAGCAATAAGATAGGTTTAAGGAATTAATGTTTCATGTATTTTTAAGAATTTTTATTTTATTCCACTTTTAAATTAATGTTGTTATTTTTTTTATTCCTTGCCAGTTTTAATTAAAAATAACTCAGTTTTATCTCGTGTTGTATAGAAATATATCCTTATATCTGTGTCAAGAAATTTTTAATTTTCGATCTGCTTCATTGTAATGGCACCTACGAAGTATTCCATTTAATGTATGACAATAAAATTATGTAAGTGCATGAAAAGTTAATAGTGTATGTTATTTCATGAAACCAAATAAAAAAAAAGAGTTTTTCACACATGCACTAGAGACTTTTGTCTCATTCCGCAAGACTCTGAAGCACTTTAAAAATCTACTTGATGTTGCCGTGCTAAGCTGATACCAAATTTATGACATCGGATAGTGGGAGGGGCCTCAAAACAATTGACCTCATATTGTCAAACTCTGATACTGTTATTGCAAAATATATTTTGTCTATTCTTTACTAGGTAACAATAGAAAATTACAAATGTTAAAACAATAAATGTTAAAAAACAATAGAAAATTTAAAAAACATTAAAAAAGAAAAAAAACTAGAAAAATATGAAACAGGAGAAGTAATCAACGATGATAACGATACACCTTTTTTGTGCGCCAAACGCAGCAGCATCCAGTGTTTGCATCATACATTTTACTACAACTAACCAACCCATCACTAAAGAATTAACCAACACAACCTTTACTAGGTAACTTTTTGAGGATTGGCAAGATTATGTAAAAATTTTGTAGATAAGTGACCTGAAAGCCAGAACGGAAAAATCAGTCTTTGCTTCAAAAAGATGAAACCATAACATGCAAATGATTTTATACACAATAAAATATACTACTTCTGAGACTTAGTGTTAGAAGCCTGGTAGTAGAGTGTTCTCATTGTGAGTCAGAGTGTCTAAAGATGAACGTGTTAAACTTCTGATCCCCCTCAATGATCTGCCTTATACAGCCCTTCTTATTCAACCAACCATCTTCCTTATACTAAAAAGACTGAAAGAATTAGATAGCTTAAATGATTAATGTATCTGAAATTGAATCCAAAAAAATTCACCAATAAGTGTAGTCAAAGTTAAAGCTACTTATGGTCAAATAATTCAATTGCCTTATACTGAATGTCTGATTCTACCAATGATCTGCCTTATACAGCTCTTCTTATTCAACCAACCCTCTGCCTTATACTAAAAAGACTGAAAGAATGAGATGGCTTAAATGATTAATGTATCTGAAATTGAATAAAAAAAATTCACCAATAAGTATAATCAAAATTAAAGCTACTTATGGTCAAATAATTCAATTGCCTTATACTGAATGTCTGATTCTACCAGTGATCTGCCTTATTTTGAAAAGACTGAAAGAATGAGATAGCTTCAGGGATGGCTGCAATGGGGGGGGGGGGGCACAGGACCCCCTGTTGTGGATGCTGTGCTCCCATCAGGGAAAGTTTTTGCACCCTATTTCCGCAATGGAGTATTCAACGGGTAGATAAATAAAGATCTGGCAAAAATTCCCAATTTCATTACACCGCTTCCCCCCCTTGGGCAGACTGTAACGCCACTACTGAATAGTTTGAACGATTATGCGAAGTACTAAATTATTGGTACCTGCAAAGAATTTTATGGTATATCTCGGAGAATTTAAAAAAAATTTATTTCCTAATCCCTTATGAGGTGGAAGAAATATAAATCATGAATAAGAAATCGTCTCAAAATCCTTGTCTTAATGCCCTTAATATCTCTGATCAGAAAAATATGACAGATTTCCTTTTTTCAAGTGGATTTTATTCTTTTTTGCTTCATTTGAGAATAAACATATTCACAACCAGTAACTACAAAGCCCAAGCTCTGCGGGTGATCTTTTACAGTCAATTTTATTTGTCTGTTATGGCTTCTGCTTATTGAAATAAATATTGTTTTCTTTTTGAGTAGTTTGATTGAATATTTTGTGTGATGGTAATGTTAGTTTTAATACCTTTAATAATCGAATATGTGTTTTTTAAAGTTAAGAACATCTCTTTTACAATATTGTAACAAAATTACTTTGTGGGTGTACGTGAATGCAATCCAATAAGCAGGATTAAAAAAATAAAGCTCTTTATTTTACAAATATTCTCAAGCAAAGAAACGTAGCACAAGTAGCACAGCACTAGTAAAAATTCACAACAGAGACTACCAATAAATCTCAACACAATGCTCAAAGGTTTCTTGTTAACTCACCAGCTTGCTTGCAGGTCAAATTCCAACTGACCCTTCTTGGCTTGAGAGCTTGCCTTTCAAACTTTTCAACAGGAAGTGACTTCATTACGTAGGAAGTGACATAATCTCTAGAAAGTTCATGAAAGCAGTAGAAATATGTGGAAAGTTTGAGGTCCTTCTAGAAAATTCCTTTTGTCGCCAAAGTTGTCAACTTTGTCTCCAAGTCGCCAAAATGGTCGCCAAGGTCGTCAAATTTATCGCCAAGTCGCCAAGATTAGCATCTCAGGGAAACGAATTTATAGCTTTGTAACAATATTTGGTAGCACAGTTGGAGAAAACTAATGATTCTATCGTATCAGAATAACATAACACATTTATACAGTGTGATCACAAATTATTGGGCACATTTCAGGATTGAATAAGAACAACAAAGTACTTGTATATTTAATGTTTTCTATATAAGGATATTTTATACAATTTCATTAAATACTATTTTGAACTTTCAATAACTTTGACATGTGCTCCAGTTGGTATTCAGTTTCTCGGCACGTTTTGTGAAGCATTTCAGTTGTTATCCCCCCCAATGACGTCAATGATTTTGTATTTTTGTTCATTAATATCACAAACTTTTGTTGCATGACATATCCCCTCTGGAAAAAGAAACCTTATGGGGTGTTTGGGGATCTAGCAGGCCTAGGGATTGGTCCTGTTGGACCAATCCATTGTTGCAAAAATTCTTCCTGCAGGCAGTCTCGGTCCGCGAATCCTCAATGAGGTGACAAAAAACTGTTAGAACTGCACTCTCATTTAAGACGAAACTACGGTTGCTACAATATTTTGTTCTTCTTTTATTCAACTTTGAAACATGCTCAATAGTTTATAACTAACCCATGTACTTTTTGTACAATTTATACTATTCACATACGGCTAAAATGTTGTAACTCTTGCATCATAAATCTCTGTTACATGACAATTCTTCCTTTTCATAAAAATTTTAGCACCTATCATCGAAACAAATGCAATGATTATAACTCTTATTGTTAAATTTCTAAATTCACCTTCTTTATTTCTTCCCTAACAGCCAACAAAGATGCACTAATATCAGCTTCCAACGGCAGCATCCCCAACCTTGTAAAAGAGAATAACGCCTTAAATTCACTGAATTCCTCGCTTCTGAATGGCAGCAGCAACTTGAATGGATCCATAAATGGCGGCACAACGCTGCTCATCCAGCCCTCCAGCCAGGAATCGCCTCTGACTTTCCGCAAACCAACCAAGCTGGAGGCCTTGCCCAATGGTGGGGACTTGTACAAGCGAAACAAACGGAAATTGCGGACTAATGTGGGATCCATGGAGTGGCCAATCTGACGACCTTTGTCCCCCAGTGAGCCAGGGCTCAGTGAGTGTAGGGTGCTACCGACAGTTTTACCGCCAATCCGACCCAAGTCGGATGAGGGGAGTGTTGGCCATAATAGAAACTAAATTTTTCACTGTGCACACACGTTTATAGGGTTTTCAGCGTTGCCTTTTGGAGTATTTAATGGTATGGATTTTTAGATTTTGACACAGGATTTACCGGTATGTTGATGTGACTAATTTTTTTCCAATCCCTTGGCACTTGGATATTTTCTATTGTCAAATTAAATTACACTTTTTTTGGGGGGGGGGGTTTGTGCTATATGTTTGATTCATTCATTAAGAATCCATAGAATGCTTGGGATGCTTATAGCAATTTCAAATAGTTTTTGTTTTCAATAACAGCATCTGTGAATGATTTTATTTTAGTAATAAATTTTAAAGATTCTATAATTCAGTGGACAAATCGTATTTGCAAAAACCTGTTAAAGAATTATAAAATAAATATTTTTTTACAAGGAGTTTTGTTAGAATTTTGTTGTATTTTTATATTTTTTGCAATCTTTTTTTATTTCTGAAATATTTTAAACGCATTGATCATGCAAATTAATGTGTAGAGTTTGTTCTCTTTGATGTATTGGTAAATCTAATGTTAACTTGTCAGTTAGAGTGAAATAATTAAAAAGTGAATTTAGTTATGCGAAATTCCATCCATATTTGTTGTTTATAGCATTAAATGGATTTTCAAATCGGCCTCGTGGACAATTTAAAATTGACATTTATTCATATTTTATCCAAAGTTTCATTCTGTTTGGTGAAAAATTTGCATCATTCTTTGAAATTCTAAAATTTATTGATGCATGTTCCGTTTTCTACTTTGATTATTCAGATAGAGACTTTTAACTTTGGGATCTTTCAAAAGAGATGTTGATTGATTAAAGCAGAAAACATTTCAAATATTCAAAAAAGGATTTGGGATAATTCTTATATAAATTTATTTTAAATATATCAAGCACATCTTAAAAAAATCGTTCAGACTTGTAGAAAAATAGATAATTTGTAAACTTCTGGTTTCATTTTTCTTTCTCCTCTTTCTCAAATGGTGTTATGCTTCAGATAACTTAAATCACTCTTTTCTATTGAGAGTTTAAATATTATTATATTTAGGTATTTTATTTTATTTGAAATGTAATATTGCAGAAAATCATAAAAAAGCAAATAAAATTATTTTTAATATTGTTTGAATTTAATTTTAAAAATGTCTTATATTAAAAAGTTGATGGTGGCCGTGGAAAAATGTTACACTTCTTTTTTTCTTCCGAATATTCACATTTCAGTCATTTTTCGAAGAATAGTTTCGTAGAGTCTTTTTATTCGAAAGGAGCAAATATGTATTTTTTTATTTAATGGTCTTGAATCATTCCAAAAAGATGCTGATGTATTAAATTTAGGTTTGTAATGTATGGAAATTTATAGTATATGTATTTTTTTATTTTATATTTAGATAGTAGCAAAAGATTATTATTCCATCTTAATTTTTAGTAAATGAATGGAGGAAAATTTTAATTTAAAGTTGGTTGACAAAATTATAGTAATCCATGAAGAATCAAAATTATTTGCAATATTTCTTTTAAAAGAAGTGCTATTTTTGTTTTTGTGTCGTTGACAACCCTGTGTGATAAGTCTAATTTTCATAAAAAGTATTCAAAATGTTTGATATATGGGACAAATACAAATATTTTGCTGGAAGTTAACGATTCTAAAACACACTAAGTGCCAGATTTTTAAAGCATCCTGACTCCTGTGCTGATTTACTTTTTTAACCTGGTACCTTTATAGTAAATAAATTGTTTAGCTTAAAATATATATCAGTATAATTGAAAAAGTTTTTTACAAATAAAAATATTTTTTTAAATCGGAGAGTTTCGTGTAGCATGTCTTTTTATACTGTCTTAATATTAAATGGTTTTTGCAATTATAACTTGATATTCTTTATCAATTTCATTACTTGGTGCTTTGTTTTCGTCTGAAAATAACATTTGCCTTGTTAGGCCAAAATTGAAATTTGGGGTCAACCCTCAGAGTTAAAAAAATATATATTGATTTTTTTTTATTTATATGCATAATATTGGAATTTCTTCTCTATAAAAAACTATAAATTATGTATTTAACTTGTGAATTAAAATATTTTATCATTTACTTATAATTTATATAAATCTCTTTTAAAAGTTGCCAATTGAAAAATATTAAATATAAATTTTCTGATGAAATTTAAAATTTGGCATTGAACAGTAATGTCAGGTATAAAAATTTGTGGATCTTCATTGTTCTATGAAACTCTAGGAAATGGAATATTATCTTTTAATCCACACAAATGCTGGAAACATTAATCAGTGTTCTCTTCGAAGAATAGAAAATTGAAATTTTTTTTCTGATCACGAAATATTTTCAAAGTTTGATAAACTGCAACTGTGTTTTGTAACATTTTGTAAATAGGTACCTTTAAAAAAGCCAATAATCAGCCACTGGGGGACAAACTAGTGCCTATTTTCTTGTACATACATATCTGTAAAAAATGTATTTATATATGAAGTATGTAATTCATTGAAATTGAATTTGACAGAATTTTTAAACTTCTGTGAATACAGTGAATGTTCAGTTATTGTAAAATGTTTCTGTTAAACAATGATAATTCTGTGCTGAAGAGTGCATTTCTGATTTATTTGTAAATCTTGTTAAGTGAGAAGTGCATGTAAAGTAGATTTTATTTAAGAATTTGTTAAAAGTAATATTTAACTCTAACCAAAGGGGAGGATAAATTTTACATTTTGTGAAAAGTTGTAGAAAGAAATGTATTAATACATTAATGCTCAAATCGCATTTTTCATTAATATTATGTATACTAATATTACATCTCGTGAAATCAACTGGGAAATTACTAGAAAAATCCTGCCTAAAAATTTATCTTTTATTGCCCTCGTAAGCCTAGCGTTCCCCATTTAGACAGTAGAATTAATGCAAAAAATTACTAGAAAAAATCCTGCCTAAAAATTTATCTTTTATTGCCCTCGTAAGCCTAGCGTCCCCATTTACGCAAAGTCCAATTAATGCAAAAAATACTTTTAAAATTATGTGAAATTCCAAAAAGAAAATATATTTTTACTATTGTATTTACTGATACATTTGTTAAATGCAAGCAAATGAACAGACTTACCCTTTTCTATTTCACATTGGAAAAAAACTACTTTCATTTCTGATTTGAAAATAAAAAGGCTGCATTATCAACTGAATATTTTAATATGTCCTACCACCAATTGAATATAAAAGAAACAAATACGTAAAAATACTTTTTTTTTTGTAAAACTTATGGTGAAAAATAATTCCTGTGAGTTTATTATGTATATGTAGAAACGTCCCTAAAACATTACTCTAGGTATTAAAGGGTTAACAATACTCTTTCTGGTTAAAGAATAAAACCTTCTGTTGTGAAAGTTA
>BGPR01025815.1:0-22041 GCA_013235015.1 Araneus ventricosus
GCAAGACCTGTAAGAAAAGATTAGTTCTAATAAATAGAGTTTCTTTATACGGCCTTTTTCTAAAGTCCGTCCGTATCTCAAAGAATTCTTGGGAAAAAGTTGAGCTTATATCTGATTGAAAGAGGATGTCAAAGTGATCGGCTAGTCGGGATTCATCTCTGGTTAGAGAGAAGGCCGGGGTAGAAACTACCAATGGCTCGTTGATCGACAGATCCTGCAGTAAAGAGGAATTAGTAGTATCCAGATCTGCACGTATTTCTTGTATAAGATCAACATCCTCTCTGATTAACTGGACTTGAGTTAAGTCAATCTTCTCAGACCCTGAGGGGTCAATGAGGAAAGAGTCGGCAGAGTGAAGACAGGAGAAGACTCGTCATCATCTGGATCACTAGAAGTGAAGGCTGGAGACAGAACAGGAAGGGGCTTCTTAGCGCCAGATTTCAATTGTCTCTTTGAACGTCGAACGGACGGCATAAGAGCGACAGGTTCCTCCAATTCGATGACTTCTGAAAGAGGGTCATATTTCTCCCGCCGTTTACCCGCGCTTGGATGAATTTCGTCACTTTGACATTCAGAGCACTGGGCAGAAATTACATTGCGTCATCACCTGTCACCGACCATCGCAATGCTTTGTTTTAATTAGATAGTCCGATTCCCTTAGTCCGTGCCAGTTCTGAGTCGGCTGTTAGTTGCCAGGCGAAACCGTCGGTCCGCACGAAAGCACGGTCACGGTCTGTGGCAAAGCAGAGACATTCCACGGGTAGGCCCCGACACTGGTCCGGGACGAACCGGACTGAGTCGCCCCAGCCAGTCTCGCCCAGTCCCGGTGCAGTGCCACACCCGCTTCGGATCCCAGCCCGACGGGCCCAGTCCTCAGAGCCAATCCTTGACCCGAAGTTACGGATCGAACTTGCCGACTTCCCTTATCTACATTGTTCTATCGACTAGAGGCTGTTTACCTTGGAGACCTGCTGCGGATATGGGTACGGACCGGACCGGAAATCACACTCTCTCCCTCGGATTTGTAAGGGCCGACAGAGGCGCACGGGACACCACAAGAGCCGCGGTGCTTTTACGGAGACAGCGTCCTTATCTCCGGACGAGCCGATTCCAGGGACATGAATCCTTACAAAGAAAAGACAACTCTTCCCCGGGTCCTCCGTCGACGTCTCCGAGTTCGGTTGCGTTACTGCACTTGTTCCCGAGGGGACTATTTCCGTGTCCGGGTTGAGGAATATCGACCCCATTCCCTTTCGGTCGGCAGCGAGACGAGCATTATCGTTTATTATAGTATTAAAAGCCTAATTTAGAAATATTTTCAAATTAAATGCGGAACTGTCTTTAGGATAATGCTCAAGTCATAACAATAATTAAGACTATTGAATTTGTATGTAATAAGTTATGCACTTTCTCGTTTATAATCTTGAAAGATATTGGGGATTTATTCCCTTATTTTTTTGTTTTTCCAACAAATGACTTTCGCAGAGGGTTGGCGCCACAAATCCAGATTAATGCGACACATAGCAGTTCCCAAGATTGATTGGCATTTGATTGTTGGAATTCCAATTCTGGGTTGTCTTTTTCATAATAGTAATAGTCTATAATCAAACTATCTTTTCTATTTCATTTGTATGATTATTAATAAGGTAATTGATTTTAATTTTTAGATTAATATTTGTATATATTGAAAATATAACACATATTTTGATAAATTGAAATATTTTTCTATATATATATATATATATATATAAACAACATAAATCACGTCATTATAGTGGCCGTCCTATTCAGCAGTTCTTGCAATATCCTTTCACAGAAGTCCAGAAATATATCCAACATTCTGACGAGAGAGTATCAATAAGTTTAGAGACTAGCTCTGCTGTCAAGAAATTACTTTATTTATTTACAGGGACACATTGTCACTTTCAAACTACTCTTCTATTTCCTCTTATGGAATGTGTGTCCTGGAAGTCCACTTCTCGAAACGTGTCAAGCACCTTCAGCGATTCGCGTTGAATCTCTGGTCGGCTTCCAATGTTGTACTTCTGCTCTTGTAAGGGCGCGCCGCTCAAAACACCTTTCATGGCTACCAATGCATATAGTACAAGTACGTAGAATGTCTCCTGACATACTGGCTTATAAATGACTACGTTCCCTGTGGCTGTGTCTGCGGCTTTGTGTTGCTGGGTTGGCGTGTCACAGAACTAATGTCGAAACTTTGGGATACCACCCTGCATGCTTGTCACTTCGTTTATTAAATCCGAATTAAATCCGACATCTTGTGACTTTTGGTTGTGGGGACATCTGACTGAAATCCATGCGTGGTGAATTCATAATTTTGAAGATTTTAGTAATAGCATCATCATTTTACACTCTTTAAACCACAGTAGATTAGCTGTATACAATCGTTGAGCAGAACGTCCCCATTTACTAGATATGTTGCTCTGGCAAAACTATAGACACATTCAAACGCTCCAATAACTTGTCTTTCACAGCTTTCCTCCTTTCTGCTTTAGGTATGAAACATCTTCTAGACTTTTCATACCTAAAGCAGTATTGATTAAGTTGGTGTTTAGGTAAATGTGATTATTGCCAATTTCAGTCGTACGCTTGTATCGCATGCATTGTGTAAATAATACTGTCAAGAAAAAATCGACAAGTTGGTGTATGTGAGTGAAGTTCAACAAGCAGGATAATAAAAAATAGCTCTTTATTCCACGAATTTTCCAGAACAAAGACAAGTAGGACTGGTAACAAAACTAAATAGCACTTGTATAAAATAACAACACAAGCAGATCACCAATAAAAATCAGTCATAGCACTTTCAATAGAGCTCAGCGTATATTAGCTCACCAGCTTGCACTGCGGACAAAACTCCAACTAATTCATTCGATGAGCTCTTGGTATTTATACCTTTAACGACAGGATGTGACATCGCATAAACTTCTATTGACGGTTCTCCATATTTCCGTACCTAGTAGAGACAGGACAATAATTCCGGCATTTTCTTGAAGCTTCGTTTTGCCGTCAAAGTCGCCAAATTTATCGTAAGATAGCCAAAATGGTCGTCAAGTTTGTCACAAAGTTCAGATTTCATTGACGTGGCTTCCAATAAAAACTTCAATAAACCATAAGATTATCATATTAGAAAACAACTTTAGAGTTTCGTAACAATACGCACTACAACAGTGGAGTCATTTCGTAAAATAATGTTTTCAGGCTGACGTAGTATCTGTAAATTGCGTGATTCGAGATGCGAAAATGGTTTACTGAAGAAAAAGGAAAGAAGCTAGTACCATGAAGAGTTTCCATAAGATAGAGAGACGGACGGATTTACAGGTAGACAGACTGAAATTCATTCTGCAAACTGCGGGATATAAAAATCGTTAAGCACAGAATGCAACGGCTGATGCAATGAAGCCAGACGAATCAAGCCTAATGCTGGGTATTCACGAGAAGGCTAAGCTAAACCCTTTGTCCTAGACTGTTTTTTTCCCACCCATTTTAGTCGAAAAATTAGGCAAAACATTCACGGATGTTCCAAAGTTTGTTTTCAGACAAGGTTCAAATTCGCAGAATCCCTGCCACCCAGACTCCTCTTCCCCCACTCGGGGGATTTCAAGTTTCATTTCTAGCTTCGACGCGAGGTGCCAATGTAGGCAGGTCCTTTGTTTTGCCGCTACCCTCGCATTGAAATCTCAAACTGGAATCGATGGATTGAGTTTTGGATTTCAAGTTCTTTTGAATTCCACCATTTCGAATCATTTGCTCCAAATTTGACAGGTTTTAGACCTTGACGATTGGTTTTTCCTTCCCATGTTCCAAAAATTCCATTTTGGAAGAGCGGTGAATGGCCTGATTTAATCATTATCATACTAAGATGTTTCGAACTGGGAGTCCGAAAAAGTTTAAATACCTGTTCCCCCCCTTCCATAGAGTAACTTCCTAGAAAAGATGCATTTCTCGCAATGCCGTATTTTCCCTTTATATCTACATTTGGTGAAAATAAATTTAATCCATCTGTTTCAGCACTACACTAACTCTACAAAAGCTACTAGCTACAAAAAAACATTATTCACGAGCTTGGTGGACTGTAATGACTTGGTGGAATGTAATTGACACAAACAAGGGCAGCGCCATCTGTCGCTGGGTACACAAAACGGGGGCGTGAAGAAGCGCGAACACCATCTTTCTGGAAATGTGTTTGGTTGCTAAGTAAAGCATTCATTTCCACATTGCCAGAGGCATAGTCTATATTTATCTTCCAGCAAGGGTTTTCCATCACTAGTAAAACACTAAGTCGCCCTTTGAAGTGGTTCGAGATGAAAAAATAATTTAAAAACCTTAAAAGAACAAATTAATTATGAAAACAGAAATATTTAAAACTCTGGACGCTGGGTACAATTACTGGCAGGCATTAATATCTACAAAACTCTTTCGTATCTGCAATAGTTGGATAGTTGCCAACTTATAGGTCGTGGTTTAACAGCTGGTGGAGTTCGTAATTTTCATTACGAAGTTATTTAATTTATAAAGCTCTGGTGATTGTTTTTTTTAAAAAGGTGAAGGGATTATAAAAATATATATTAACGATTTAATTCAGGATAACTTTTAGTCAAAAAAAGATGCTAAAAAGAAGTAAAATGTAAGTACAACTTGCGTTTAACTCTCAAAACATGTTGTCATGTTGGCAACTCTCCCACGAACATAATTTATAGCCTTCTCCTAAACACTTGAGGAACTAGCCTTTTAAAAACTTTTCTTACTGCTATATTCTGCATCTAGACGTCAACTAAAATTGCGTCTTTTTAATTAATCTCCCAAAAATCAATTTTCAAATTCACAAGAAACGAGCGTCGTTTTAATTTAAGATAGTTTTAAATATATTTTTTCAAGAAGAAGAAAAAAAAATCATAGAAATAACTTGCACTATACAAATAGCTGTAAACATAAGA
Organism: Araneus ventricosus; assembly: GCA_013235015.1. Classification (NCBI taxonomy): domain Eukaryota; kingdom Metazoa; phylum Arthropoda; class Arachnida; order Araneae; family Araneidae; genus Araneus; species Araneus ventricosus. The sequence continues at coordinate 4,956 of BGPR01025815.1, forward strand.
CAAAACCCACAAGCACTTTTTTTGCTCGGAGAATAAAAAAATTCTCATTTTAATTACACAATAGATTGATTTTGCAATTTGTCTTATGTTTGACAAGCTACTTGATTAAAAAAATAGGATTTTGATGTCCTAGAATATGGGTTTGCCGTATTTTTCCCGATTTAGAAATCTTTAATGAAAATTCTACTTTTTTTTACCAAGATTTTCCTTAATTGTCTCCGAAATCTTTGATCAGTCAGTCTTCCGCTAAGCTGTCAGGAAGAAAATGAATAACTTTGACTTACGGGTCTATTCTGGTACCCTCGGTTGGGTTGGGAGACGTCACTTTTTCCGCACGTTAACAACGGGAAAAGTGACGTCTCTCAACCCAACCGGGGGTACCAGAATAGACCGGTTAAACACTTCTTGGGAAAAAGATGCTATAAATGAGAACTTGTTCAATAGCTTCTAATAATAACTGAAAAAATGAAGACTTCTATTATTTCAGTGTTTAAATTGTTTTTGTTGATTACGAATCCGCAAGCGATAATTGCTTCCTACATTTCAAAACGTATTCTATTTTATTATAAATGACAATTAAGGAAAACTTAAAGAAATGGTTTTTGGGGCGCGGGTTCCTCACTGATATTTACACTATATGCCCAAAAGTATCCGGAAACTTGCAGATTTTCACATTTTTTAGAATTTCTCCGGAATGGTTTAACTGATTGCCTTTAAACTTCGGACATGTAAAGAATAGACAATAACTCACATTTTACATTGAAGATTCGGTCCCTGAGGTCAATTAGGGGACCGTCTACAAACTGATGAAGACAAAACGGTTTTTTGGCCCACCCCGCTTCACAGAATACTGATAACAAGATGAAACTTTAAGAAATGGTAATGTATAATGTGCATAATATTTACAGGAATTTTCGTAAACTCAGCACAAATATTTGGGAAGATATAAAAGTTTTCTTAAAACATCTCAAATTTTCCCACCTGTTTTTTGCTTATAACATGCAGAGTTTTCTGTTATATTATACGAAACTTACAGAAAAGATGACAATATGTTAGAGAAGCATTTTGTAAAAATTTGGAAAAGAATATTTGAATATTACAGGAATTATAAGCATTTTTAGTAAATAATGTTTTAATGCGCATGCGCGAAACATAGTGTGATTTTTCTTTCACAGCTTTAAAGCCAGATATATAGGGCAATTGTTTTTAAAAAATTCAGTTCAATATCATTAGTACTCGAAAAGATATCCGCATTACAACGAGCAGAATTTTAGCTCCTGTCGAAGAGAAGTTAAAAGATGAGGGGTTTTACACAAATTGATATTTTTTAACTCATATCTTTAAATAGTTATATTGAATTGTATAGTGGTTAGAATTTGCTGAATACCCATGAACACATTTAATATTCGTAACGAATAAAAAATATATATTTAGAATTATTAAAATATTTTAAGAAAAGAAATTAATTAGATAAAAAGTCGTTTCGCCATAAAAGGAATATATTTAAAAATATCGTTTGACTGTAAGATTGTAATATGTAACTTGTTATTATGTAAATAATATAATTAAAGTGATAAAATTTTTGTTATTTATTGTGCCTAATTAGCTCGAATTTACGTTATGCACGTAATTGATAAGTCTTTATGGGTATTCAGCAAATTCTAACCACCATACAATTCAATATAACTATTTCAAGATATGAGTTTAAAAAATATCAATTTGTGTGCAACCCCTCATCTTTTAGCTTCTCTTCCACAGGAGCTAAAATTCTGCTCGTTGTAATGTGGATATCTTTTCGAGTACTAATGATATTAAACTGAATTTTTTTATATAAATTGCCCTATATATCTGGCTTTAAAACTTTGAAAGAAAAATTACAATATGTTTCACGCATGCGCAATAAAACATTTACTAAAACGGCTCATAATTCCTGTTGTATTCAAACATTCTTTTCCAACTTTTTACAAAATGCTTCTCTAACATATTGTCATCTTTTCTGTAAGTTTCTTATAATATAACAGAAAACTCTGCATATTATAATCAAAAATCAGGTGGGAAAATTTGAGATGTTTTAAGAAAACCTTTATATCTTCCCAAATATTTGCGCTGAGTTTACGAAAATTCCTGTAAATATTATGCACATTATACATTAAAGTTTCATATCTTTCTGTGAAGAGGGGTGGGCCAAAACCCTTTTGGCTTCATCAGTTTGTAGATGGTCCCCTAATTGCCCTCAGAGACCGAATCTTCAATGTAAAATGTGAGTTATTGTCCATTCTTTATATGTCCGAAGTTTAAAGGCAATCAGTTAAACCATTCTGGAGAAATTCTAAAAAATGTGAAAATCTGTAAGTGTCCGGATACTTTTGGGCATATAGTGTATATCTGTATCGGTTGCCCTTAATACAACTGATATAAAGAAATTCCACACATTGGAAGTTTATCTCACATTATGCAAGAAAAACATGTGTAACGTGAATAAACCTAATGTACAATCATTTGACTTTGATATTTATAATATGAAGAATATGTATACATAAAATGTTTTGAAATAAAATCAAATATGATTACTTACTTAATTTTTTTGCAGATGTTGAGCACCTTATAAAATCACTTGAAAACTTTTCTTTTATTTCTATTATATCACTGTTATTTTCTTTTAAAGCGATGAGTACCGTGATTTTCCTGCCTAGAGATAAAAACTTAATTTTCGTTTGGTATTGTAGAAATTTTTAAAAACTGTATTTTTATTTTTAGGTATAATATAGTTGTAATATTAGATTTATTTCCAGAATTGGCTAATTTAGAGACGTTCAAATCACTGGATTTATTTTCTCTTGATTAATTTTTTCCGACGTCACCGTAAAACTTTGGTTTACGGCAGACGGTGAATTGTGTTGAAGTTCTTGTGGTATATGTCTCTGTAGCTGTAGTGGTCACTCAAGATACACCGAAAATTTTCCAGAATTTTCGTCATACGAGGGTCATCTAGAAAATAAAGACCGTTTAGTTATACACAATGAAAAACACTATTTATTGGAAAAAACAATTCTGTTACATACCTGAAGCTTCCTTCACTTCTCTACATTTAAACATTTGTCGCATCTGTCCACGAACTTCAGAATTCTCATGTTATACTCTTCTGCCGCCAGTTCATTAAGACACGTGTTCACTGCATTTAAACAAAAGACCGCTCGCGCATTTCCGCCGCGCAGTCCCTATAGTCCAGACCTTGCTCCAAGCGATTTCCGTCTTTTCCTTAAGCTGAGTTTCTGGACGGTAAACGTTTAGAAAGTGATGAAGAGTTGGAGAATGCTGTGACTCTGTTAAATAGAAGATTGAACAGGAATCCAAATCTTTCGTTATGATTAAGACAAAATGATTCCCATGCCTTTCTTTTTGTGGACAAGAGAAGTTTTTTATAGATGGCCCTTTCTTTTCTATAAGCATTCCCCGAGCTCTGGATGATTTCAAGAATAGAACCTTCTGTTTTGTGTTTGATGTATGTTTTAAATAGCCTGTTCACTTTGTTTCTAGGTATTCTGAGATCTTCATTCCAGAAACTGAACTTCTTGGCAAATTTTTTCGGTTTCTTTTTCAGAGTTTTGAAAGCATCTTTCTGAATAAGATCGGTAAGATCTTTAATTAATTTATTAAGATTATTGGTGTTGTTAATGTTCTTCAGGGTTTTCTTAATGGATTAAAGTGCCTTTTGATATAGTTAATAAATTTGTTTTGTCCGTATTTGGATTTAAAATAGAAATCAGTTTCTGGAACATCTTCTAATTCTAATTTAAAGTAAATATATTTGTGGTCACTGTGGGACTCAACATCCAGGACCCCCTAATTTTTCATATAGTTGACCACGGGTAAGCTCAATAGAGTCAAGTCGGGGAACCCCGCATTCGTTGTCGATTGGAATATAGGGCCATATTCTGTAATATTACAAATGTGTAAGTTGCTGGCGACTATGAATTCAGTCAGTTTTCTACCTCTGAAGTTATCTGAGTCATAGCCCTAGCTTCTGGATTTGCAGTTAAAATCACCAACTAAAAGATTGAAACTGTTATAAAAGTTAAAATCCCCTAGTTCTCCTATTAAATCTTCTATGTTGTCATGAGGTGGAAAGTAGCAATTAAAAATGTTAAAGAGCATGTTATTAAAATGAAGTTCAACAGCCACTGTATGGGTGGTGTTGAACTTATAAAATACATTAAGATTTTTTGAAAAAATATAAGTAATGGCCTTTTGTCTCGAGAAGAGAAAGTCTTACAACCAAGGTTTGATTTGGAGAGCTCACCATTGATTAAATACGGGTCTGGATTGCAATAAAATCTAGTTCGAATCCCGAGCGCCTGAAAAGCTCCAGGGTGCTGCTTTACAGTGATTAACGTGTATCGTATTATGTTAAAACCCATAGTCGGTCCTTTTATTATTAATTCCCTCTGCAGAAAGCTTTACACCTCTTGTCATGAGCAGCTGTGGTCTGAAATCAGTATTAAATCGCGCATTGAGTTGATTCGTGTTGATACAGTTTGGCCCCTCTGTATGGCCGGTTGTATGGCCAGTCAAGGTTTCATACACAATAGACTGAGAGAACCGAAATGCGACAGATGCAGAATACGATAGTTGGGCCACTGAACACAATAGTTGGAAACACTAGACACAGATGTAGGGGCTTCAACTGTATCAAATGCATTCAATCCAATGCGCGATTTAATATTTATTTTGGCATCAGCCACAGCTGCCTACCGCATGAAGTGACAGAATGAAACCCTTTATGTATGCTTTTCTGAAGTTTGCAAGCGATGTAATGAAACACTCTGTATACCCAATGTGAACATGCGGCCCGTTATTTGGTAGCCTGTCCCGTTGTGCCCAAGCACAGATTCGGGACACCCAAATGTCCCGTTCTCAGAAAGTTTCCCAGTTTCACTAACGTGCCCAGTTCTACGATAACAATTTTAAACAAGAAGGAGCCAAAAATCAAAACTCCGACGGTAATGTCTAGTAGCCCGGCAATGACAGAGCTTGCGCTATACGTACCACACATATGTTAGTTGGTCAAAAGCCTGCTATCTCGCACTTAGTTCTAACTAGTACATTACACTGCATGAAGTGACAGAATGAAACACTGGGTATATTTTAAGAGAGAGTCGTTGGGTGGAACTGTTCAAACACTTCCACGCCAATAATTTAAATCATACGAACTTTCGTATAATTATTGAATACATTCTATGTCTGCCCGGCACTAATGCACCCGTGAAAAGGGTCTTTTTTCTTATGAATAACTTGTGGACAAGCTAGAAAATACAATTGCAAGTCGCAGTTTATAAAGAAACGTTAATTACTAAAACTAATTTTAAGAAATCTTGACACGAATTTCATTCTTTCTTTAAATCTACACCAAATATACTGAAGTAAAAATATGTTCTTCAGAAAAATGCATGGTCGCATGAATTTATTTTCTTGTGTTTATTTCTGGTATTTTCATTAACAAATAAAAACTGAAGAAATATGTGTTTTCTTGAATTTACATAATATTAAATAAAAATTATATAAAAAAAATAAAATTTAAGGAAAAAAAATAAATGGTCACTTTATGTATAACACGCATAAATAAAAAAAATTCTTTAGCATAGTAATTGGTCATCTTTACATTTTTGATGCATCCAATATTCAAAGGTAGTGTAAGTTTCAGTTAGACTAAATTAAAAGCTGATTATATTTAACTCCCGACGATAAAAGTAAAAATTCGTTTCGAAAATCGTGACTATAATGTATTTTGCTGATAAGTTAAAAGTTATTCAAACAAGATAAAAATAGTCTGCGAGGAGAAAACTGAGATAGTAAGTAATTAAAAAAATTCTGTAAGTTGTGATAATAAATATTTTATCTTTAGTTAATGATAATTAAAAGAAAATCATTTCTTAATCAGCGCTTTTATCTGGATTAATCAGAATCTTTACTTCAAAACTAAATGAACCAACGCGTCTGTGTTATAGATAACTCAAGAATTATGCTGAAAGAATTACCGACTATTCAATAAAGAAATAGCAACCATGCCTTTAGATCCTTATCTATAAAATGGTCTCCAAGTTCCACTTGCATTAATGAATCTGAGCCATTTGCAATTATAATAATTAGACTTAATATAAAAATACCTCTCTAATTTAGAAGTAATTTAGAGGGGTATTTTATTTATTTTAGAAGTTTTAATTTTATTCTTAATTTTAAGAGTTTTAATTTTATTTTTTTTATTTTAAAAGGTTTTATTTGATATTTTTTATTTTAAAAGTTTTTTCACATTAGGAAATAAAGAATTTTTCAATAATTTATGGAGGTTTTTCTGACGGATCTTCAGTGGAATCGGAGTTCGAACCTGGAACCTCCGGTCCCGAAGCCTAGTTCTTACCACTAGGCCTACGCGGTCTCTTCTGAATTTGAGAGGATCTATCTCTGATAATACAGCTTAAAAATGTCCCGAGAGTCTTCTTGTAATTCAGGTTCCAGAAACCCAATATTCCCAGGAGAATTTTTTCCCAGATAAGTCAGCATTTCAACGTAAATATCGAGACAGTTTAACAAACTAGAAACCTGGTATCTTAATATAAATATAAGTTATTGTGGGTATGTATGTTTCTGTGTATGTTCCATATCTCCTCCTAAACCACTGTACCTATTTCAACCTAACCTTTCACACTTATTATTTAAGACAAGAAGAGGATACCTGTAAAGTTTTCAAAGTGCAAATGTTAATTAAGCAGTCAGTGAATTAGAAATTAACTGAAACCGTTTTTCCCCAGTAACTTGGAAGGAAATTATCCCATAAAATAATTTTTTATATATACCATCTTAAAGTTCAAAATCTTACCTTTCTGTGATACTAATTTTACATCTTTGAAATTTTTTCTTAAGTTTTTTATTTATTTTTCAAAACTTTGCACTTTTATGTCGCGTCAGATGCGACATTCTGAATGATGCATCTTTTACATATTCTTGTTGGAGAGAGCTTATTATAAGAACCATATAGTAGCAAAAACACACATATTAATTTTTAGGAATTGAAACAAATTAATAATATTTTTCACCTTCCTAAAGCGCTAAATCAATCCTTACACTATTTGTTAAAGTTACACTTACAATAAGGCATCTAATTATCTTTCGGAGTGCAAAGTGATAATATATAATTGATTATATGCAGACGATTTTGAAATAAAGCAAATTTATAGAAACTCCTTTGCTAGGCAACGGTTAGACTTTGAACCAATTTATCTTTATTTTCTGATATTTTTTATTATTATAAATATTTTATATAAGAAGAGAAAGACCACTGTCAACTTTTAAAAGCCCAAAAATTAATTAAAAATTTCAGCTAATTAGAAATTAAGCTACAATTTTGGCGTTTTCCGTGATATTTTTCTAAAATATTTTCTCACAAAAACTATTTTTACCCCATATTAAAGTTTAATAAAATTAGCTTTTCAGTGACACAAGTTTCATTTAAGTTCAATTCGCGTTGCTCTCATTTTAATAGTTTTTCAAGAATTAAATTGTGTATAAAATTCAGCATTTGTAACGTTTTTTTTTTTATTGATGAAGAACAAGAATACATACGAAGAACTGTTACTAATAAAGAAAAGTCTAAAAAGGACAATTCATAATTTAAACAGGAACAACTATTGATCTGGTTTATTTTTAACGCTTTTATTAATGAAAATTTATTATCTAATTAATTGTCCCAAAAAAATTCACCTTTTCTTAGCTACAAGATTTATGAACAAAATTTGAAGTACTTTTGTAACAAATATTAATAACTTATGGAAAATTATCTATTGGCGGTTTAAAATCGTCTGCTTCAATCTGATATTTGCATTTTAATTAAGAAGCTTTCTGATTATAAAAGAATTTAGGGCATTATAATTTCTATAAAAACAGTTTTTACATAAAAAAATATTAGAGAACGTATTTTAATCGAGACGGTTCACTTAAAACTTTGAATTTCCACAAAATTATCTATTAAAGATGAATCAGTAGATTAAACAAAAAGTAAGTCTTCATTTTCAATTTCGGTAATTGCGAAACTATAAAGTGCTTTCCCGTTTGGATGGTTTGATCTTCCTATTTCACTAAAATTGAAGCCTGTGAAGTCAACGTCTAACAAAATTTTGGAGGTGACTTCACTTTTTGTCATTCCCAAGTTGCAGAGTTGTTACAGTCAAATTCTCATTGATCTAAAAGCATGAGCATTCTTCCAAGACATCCATAATCAAGTCACGTTCTGTTTTAAATTTATCTCTATAACACACTTAGCCCACTTTAATAATTTATAGTAAATTTAGTTAAGAACTTACCTTTATTTAATTTTATAGAAAAAAGAAATTCAGTATTCCCCATTTTCATTTTTGAACAAATGCAAAACTGTCAGGAAAATTTGTTTTCTCCCGCATTGGAGCTATAATGCTACATACTTTCTTTCTTAGACTAAATTCAAAACCAATCAGAAAAATGACACTTTAGAATTTCCAATAGCTTTCGTATGAGTATTGTCGTTTTTTTTTTTCACGCCGTATCAAGTTCGTCTTTTATTTCGATGCTTCAGAGTTACGTATTCAACTTATGTGTAAGAAACGAAATCGGTTCGCGCTATGGTGCTTTGTTTTGTTACTGGGACACGTGATATCATTTCACCTGACCAGTGTCCCTCGATTATTTGAGTTCAGATGAAAATAAAATTTTGGAATTTTTCTTGAACATTCTTTCCATTCTAATGCGCCACATGAGGTTTCGGCAGTCGAAGAGTTCTTTTGCATAATGATAGAGTTATATTTTCCTCGAGCCAAGAAGAAACGTTTTTTTTTTTGTTTTCTATTTTTCAAGCTCTTATTTTTTAATGTTTGGGAATATAGTTAGAGATCTTTCTATTTTACTGATAATGTTGTTTTCAAATTCAAACAACAGACACACGAGTTTCTCATCAATTCAGAAAGAAATAATGTTTCAAAATTTGAAATAAAGGCATCTAAAATTTCCTTCTATTTACATTAAACTAAATGCTTCACATTCAGTTATAGATGTTAACAAACTTGAAAATCTATACATGAATAATGGTCCGTAATGCAGTAGTTAATGTAAAATTTAAAAAATCGAACAGTTTTGGAAAGAAACAAATGTAAAGGCAAATCTAGTTTGTGAAAGTAATTTTTTTATGTGTGTTAAAATATATGAAATTATTTTATTACCCGAGACATTCGCGGGGTTATTTTATGACCATCCTTAGGCAAACTCGATTCCTAGAAAATAGTCACCTGTTCATTCCTTTCTTATCAGTAGCTGGATTAGTTACCCCCTCTGCCTTTCTGAGTGTTTAAAAATATTTCCGGAAGTTTTTTCGTCCCTAATACACGTTTTGTCACATTACTGGGATATGGAATGACCGCTCTTTCTCGTTTGTTCCACATACAGTTATTTCAAGAAGCGGCTTATAACGTCAGTTTGTTGCTGTCCTTTCGAATCAATTATTTACCTGCTGCTCAGAATGCCGACTCCATTTGAAAAAGAAACGGGCGTTTACATAAACTTCTTGCTGAAGTTGAAACTGGATGAATTCAGACTTTGACAATGAAGCGAATGGACCTGAGGATATTTTAGAAGGAATTTTAGATCATGAAAGTTTCAGCGAACATTTTACGGAATCGGAAGGCACGGAGATTCTGAAAATGAAGAAGTGAATAACTCGGAATGGTTTCATCCAAAGCGCTACACTGGAGGAAACAGCAAATTTAGGCAGAATATTGTACTCGTTGTCGTAATATTGTGTTGCGCTTACCGCGCACAAAAGGCCAGCGAAAAGATCTCTGTGAAGAGTTGGAAGATTGTATCATGCGATGACTTTGATACAAGTAATTGAGAGTTCATAAATATATTGATAAATCTGCGCAAACTTTTCACGTGAAAAGAGATGAAATGCGTGACCTAAATCGTGCTTTATAAGTGGATAATAATGGAGTAGATTTGTGTTACGCTCTGTATAATCAAAATCTAAAAGTCAATAGACTTATTTTTCAACTAAAAATATAATGTTTCTTTTACCCAGGATTGAATTTCAGTTTGGGGTCATTCTACGATCCCCGCGCATTTAATGTTCGCTAAGGAGGCGCGCGTTCTCTCGAGTTGGGAAGGTGGAAATCTAGTATAAAATCTGTTTAGCTTGACCGTAATTATTTAAAAATTCTGATATTTTAATTTTGGATACATTATAACAAATATAAGTCAAATGCACTTGAACTTTTGAAGATTTATTAATATAAATGGGCATAAAGAAATCATACCTTCAAGCAACAGTGTTATATATCATTCTTAACACAAATTCAGTATCATTTATTCTATTTCTGCCAGCTAAATTGACCGAAGATTTTTTTTCTCTTGCAATTATCGATGCGTAAAGTGAGATGGCAAAACTTCCGCAAGCAATGATAAAATCGCAAATTAAAACTCCACTAGACAGCTTGTTTATTGGTATCTGCATTTCGTTATACTGTATCGACAGATTATCGAGCGTTCGATACTTGACGCTCGGAACGCGCTGACGCCCGTGCCAAACCGAAAATGATTTCAAGAAAAATCATGATTCAAAATGAATAAAATATGGCAATACTGAAAAGGTGTCCATCGTTGCGGGGTTTTCTCCGATTTTTGAAAGGCTGATTGCTATCGGTTTGTTTTGCTGTCAAAACAATCTGGCGGAACAGTGTTTGTTGTTAAGCCTGTTCAACAATTATGTAACACAGTGCTAACTGTTATATAATAATCTGACATCATATAATGGACCATTATATAACAACATTAAGTATCAGACATATACAGTGACTAAAATTACTAGTTACATTACAAGATTCTCATTACGATTGACATAAGTTATATTACAGTGACATAAGTTATATACGGACATAGTTATAGGTGACATAGTTGATTTCAACATGACGTTATATAACAGTGACATAAAGTTATATAACGTCGAGCATAGATAGCTATAACAGTGACGTAGACTTTTACGGTAAGTTATATAACAGTGGCATTAAGTTATATTACAGTGGCATAAGTTATATTACAGTGGCTAAGTTATATTACAGTGACATAATAGGATATTACAGTGACACAATGTTATATAACAGTGACGATAAGTTGTATATTACAGTGGCACTAAGTTAGTATTACCATGGTGGCATAATGTTATATTCAGTGATATGGTATAACGCACATATTTATATAACGGTGCATGGTTATATAACAGTGACATGAGTATGACATAATATATAACAGGTGACATAAGTTATATTACAATGATGCATAATAGTTATGTGCAACTAGTTGTTATTGGCATAATAGTTGTAACTGTGGCATAAGTGATTAGTACTATGGTAAGTATGCTTACGTGGCATAATAGATTATATACAGTGGCATAATAGTTATATAACGGTGCCGATAATGATATTACAGTGTGGCCTGGTATATAACAGTTTACATGACTCAGATTATATACGTGACATAATATTTATATACACAGGTGACATAATAGTTATATAACAGTGGCACTTATTGTATACAACAGTCACATAATAATTATAAACAGTAGGCCTAACTTATACAACAGTCATAATAGTTATATCAATAATTTTAACAGTATGGTTTGTTGTTAACCAGTGACGAAACAATCGATTGGTTTGATGTTGCGGAAGTTTGTTGTTAAATAGTTAAACAATGAGTCACAGGATGTGCTATCGAATTTGTTTACTTATACCCTTTAACTGCGTGCACTTTCGATATGATGTCACTTATAAACCACACTCGGAGTTAAAGGGTTAAATCATGAATTTCGTGATAAATCCCTGTAGGGGTCTTAAAGTCCCTAGGTTGCATAGCGATCATTTTTGAGACAACTTAAATTGTAAATGCTTTTTGTTAATAAAATGTATTATTAGATTTATTACTTGATGATGGTTATATTTTTAATAAAGAAATTTAATAAAATTACTAATTCTTGATTAATTTTAATTAATTTAAAAGAAATAATTTCACAGTATTTTTTACTGACGTCTTATTCTCTTTTATAAGATTTCGTTGATTGCAGTTAAACACCAAAAGAATTCAGTAAAGTTGTAAATAAAACAAAGTAAAATATTTAATATCATTAATAAAAACAATTGAGAATCTACTCTTCTGACAGGTTCTTCCCTTTCCCTTCGTTCATGGACTATCAAATCACACGGTGATGTGATTGTCCATTAACTCTTTGAAGGTAAGCGGAAAGATCATTTCCTTAATGTTCGTGTGACTATCAAATCACACATGTGATGTGTCAGCTTAAGTCTTTGAGAGCATGTCCGGTTATTTTCTGAACACTCTTCATGATGCATCTTTTACATCATTCTTGTTGTAGGTTTATACTATAAGAAACATAGTAGCAAAACATTAGATATTAATTAATTTTTAGAATTGAAACAAATTAATAATAATATTTTCACTTTCCTTAAAAAGCACTAAATCAATCCTTACTCTCACTAATTATGCATCTTATTGTCTTTCGTTGCCCCAAAAGAGTTAATAGGATCGTACAGAATAATGATGTTGGGGTTGCAGAAATTTTGAAAGCACTTACTTTCCAGACATTTCGACATTTGTTAGTAAAACTGTGGGAAAGTAATTTTGAATACACGAATAATGCAAGTTATTTCATGATGGTACCATTAATGTCGGGGTTGCAGAAATTTTTGTACACTGAACATTTCAATATTCGTTATTAAACTGTGGGAAAAAATATTTTGAATACACGAATATGCAAGTTATTTTATATGATTGCAAAGGCACAATCAATATATTTGTGGTAGTACTTAACTTTAGTCAGATTTTATCTTTTTTCTTTTTTTATATGAAAGGCGTAAATATGAAATGGTAAAAGACTGAAACAAAACAAGTAGATAAAAGCAAAATAAAGGGCATATAAAAACTGATCCCAAAGAATATTTGTTGTGATATTTGTTCTCACAAGAACATTCGTTGATTTTAAGTAAAATAAGTTATTAATTAAAATTCCATTCTTGACAATTATATGTTGCAATATTGTGCGCAGAAAATATCTCGAATCTTAAGATAAAATAAAAAATCACAATTACATACAAAGTAGACATAAGATTGCAAAATAAAGTTTTCGAGTTCTCCGAAAAAAAAATTCATAAAATCTAGTGGAACTTTTCATAAAAGCTTGTACTCAACATCATTGGTATGATACAGGTCTAAGACTTCAAGGAAAAAATTGATATTCCCCACAAAGCGAAAGTCAGAACGATATTTTCGAGCTGGAAGAAAACACCCGTCATACAACTTTCCAAGAGACATAAAACATGGGATGACGGGGCCCTTTGGATGCAAACGCATCTTTCCTCTTCATTTGGGAAGAGATGCTGAGGAAAAAGCGATTTGTTTAAAAGAACTACGGCTGAACAAAAGAAGTCGAGAAAAAGAATCCTTTTTTTTCAACTTTCCCGTATGCATAAAAATAATAACTTCAAAATTTTCGATTCTAGATTTTGATACGTCTTTCCATCTTAGGTCGTTCTGAGGATGAAAATATTCATTTAAGGTATCCGACTAGGATAAAACATGATTTTTCGAATAAAAATTCAAAAACAGTTATTATGATCTAAAATAAATTCTATAAGATTCTAAAACAGTCACTGTTTTTACTGTCATCACATGAAGATATTTTATTCCTTGATATTTATTTAAACTAATGTGTTACTATAACTTTAAATGCGTCTTCTGAAAAAATGAAAATTTCATAAATTGGTCCGAGAAACGTGATATCTCCAAAACAATTCATTAAAATTCAATTGAAATTTGGCACAGGTCATAAACCTTTGAGGGTCTAATAGATCTCAAGAATTTTTATGATAGCTTTCTTTCGTCATGTTTTACAGCCACTTTCAGTTCGAAATATAGGATAATTTTTGGCGAAAATCAATGACGCCAACTTTGAATGTTCATACAATATTTATTTATTAAAATAAATTTTATTTTGCGGTCTATTACATTTTAGATAGTTGGAGAAATAAGCTTGTGAAATTAAAATGAAATGTGTCAATATTTTTTTCAATTATACTGTTTTCTTAACATTAAATTTATTAAAATTTTGAAAAAATAATTATTTTCAAAAAATTACGAAGATATATGAATTTTATTTTTTTAATCGTGACTATTTAGAAGTCTATTTTGTTAGTTAGCTCTGTAAGTCTTTTAAGTGCATGCTTTCTTAAATTTTCCTTCGAACCTAGTCGGGTACCTTAAGGAATTATGACCGAGTATCAGTGTATGCTTGTCCTTGTTCATGCTAACAAATAACTCGAAAATGTAATGAAGCTATACGGATGAAATTTGCTATGCGTTTCTTACATTCAAATTGGTTATGTCTCAAAACTTGAAATCCACCAATAAAAGAAGTACTTTTCTAAACTAAAATCCCTACTTGTATGAAAGTATAAAGGTACGTACAGTAAGAACTTCGTTTAACAAATCACCGACCAGAGACTGGAGCGGATAACCGAATAGACGGATAAAGAAATTTCTTCATGCGTGTGTGCAATAACGTGATTTCACTGCTGTTTTGGGACGAAAATGGAAATAAAATCCTTTGACTCGTTAATTCCGAGGCGACTTTTTTTCTTATAGCCTTTTTTTAAAAACCGGACCTTTTTTGGAAAGATGCGACATGGTGGACTCTCCTAACATGGTGGTCATTCTCCACCCCCCCTCATATAAACTTCCTTTAAGGCGCTCGGGAAACGGACTGCGGTTGGCAAGGATATGAACCTCCTACGCGCTTATCTCCAAAGCAATCTCCAGAACCTCACCTCCCTCACTCAAATGAACCCAGCCGCCTCAACCGCCCTTCGTCGCTGTTAAGAGGAAATTTTTGAACCCGCCTCGCTCGGTATGAGAGGTTAAATACATGTTGTATTTAATTTTAGAAAACGATCAATATAAACTTTAATACAAGAATATTAATGTACATAAATGTATGGTAAAATATAAACTTGCGTTACATTTTTGCTTTTAGACGAAGACGGATAACAGAAATTGACGGTTAATCGAAGTTTCACTGTGTTTACAAACATTTTAACACACTCAATTTGTCATTCATGTTAAATGAAAAACGCAGTTATATGTTTTAACCATTACATTTATTTAATTGTGCGTTGTTGCTCGTTAACTGAAAGCAGTAATTTAATCTTTTTCACAAATTAAATTAATTTTAGCAAGTTCGTGGCTGCAAGGAAATGCTATAGTGATGCAAAATGGCAACAATGCTATAACACTGAAATTTATAAGACACATTGGTCATGCAATGTGGCTTAAAAAAAAAACTTTAAGAAAATTAAAGGGCTATATTCATTTTCTAAAATAGCTTTAATTTTCGAAGGTAATATATTACATTAAAATTATGGCCAACTGGTTCATTGAGTATTTTATTATGCGTCTTTCTTTCTACTGTGCGAACATGTTCAACACTTCAATTTTACTTTTTTTAAAATTCATTAACAAGAATTGCACGAAACTTTTAGGATTTTCTTTCGACAATGACTGAGCCAATGAATTGACTAAAATTTTCTTCGAAAATCTGATCATGATTTCTTTTTTGGCCTAAATGTACCATTTTGAAGCTTAGATCTATTTAAATCACTATTATTTACTTTCCATTTCATTGAATCCTACCGCCAAAGATCTACAGTTATAGAAAATAATTTCGATTGAATTCGTTTGGACTCCAGGACATTCTGGAATAAGGAGAACAGTGGTTGATCCTGTAGCCCGTACTGCTGAACTAAATTACTCCAGTTGGATTTCTCACGAAGATCTTGGTTATAATTCAAGTTTACAGTCAGCAGAAAAAAAATATATGAGCACCATGACCCTTTCAAAAATTTCTCAGAAATGAAAACGACTTTTTTAATGATATGAGGTTTCAAAAGGGAAATGCGTGGAGGTTTCAAGGAAATGCTTGGAGGTTTCAAGGGAATGCGTGGAGGTTTCAAAAGGGAAATGTGTAAATTCCAGATTGATTCTAAAATTCTTCCTTCTTTCGGAAGAGCTGTCAATGTTTATTTTCTTTTGGAGGTGGCTTAGTGAAATAAAAACAGAATCATTTTTCACATTAATAAATACATTTATTCATATCTTTTGCACACGCAAATCAAGAGGTAGTTTACCGAAAACACATGCTGTTTCCTCAGGCCAACCACCGAACAATTTGTCGTTAAATCAGCGGTGCTTCTTGCACATCCATCGGAAAAGAGGTTATTACTGGTGGTTCAGGGATCGGCCGGGGTCCAATAGTTATCAGGTGGAGGAGGCGGTAAGATCAAGCACCCTCGGAGGCTGATGAGGGACTTTCGGCCGATCCAGAGCTGAGATTTGATGCGCTGGGCCCTGGGAGATCCACAATAGTTCAGTTCAAAATCCTCAAACAACTATCGATCGCTTCTTGAGAACGTCGTTCTCAAAGATCTCTCCGTCAATTTTGAGTTGAGGAGTGAGTCCATCGGCTCTTCAAGAAGAAATTTGGTCTGGGGCTACGAAGATTGTGCTGTTCACTCACTGCTGCTGCGGCACCGTCTCGTTTTTATTTTTCCTGGCGAGTCTGTCCTGCGGCGTCACCATTTTAAGGGCCCTCTTCAAATTGGTGGGACGGCGTGAGAGGCGGCAAGTGTAAACCTCAAGGTGTAGTCGTTGTGGCTTCAGTAGGCTGGACTCTTCCCGAGCTGACGTCGATGGCAAATAAAGTTTTGAACCGTAAGGACGAGGTAGTGGTGAGGAGGAACCACGTAGACGGAATTGGGCCTCAAACGTACCGCTTGTAGTAGCACTGGTCTTGTTCCACTAGGCTGCGCCGCCGTGCTGGGTCTCGGTTTGCATGTAATGCACTATTCTTCCTGCAGTTCGTAAATGAGCATGGGGGCGTCCGATGTTTGAAAAAACGTGCCCTTCGTTGGCGGCACCGTCAAGCCGAAAGAAAAGAGTAATACGTAACTGT
>BGPR01025816.1:0-16796 GCA_013235015.1 Araneus ventricosus
CGAGAACGAAGTATCATTGAATCTCGTTCAAAATGCTATAAACTATTCATTTCTCTGTACAATATAATGACGTCTACCTTTTAATGAGATTTCCATTATCAGTTTGGTATATCGTTTTGCTTGTATTTCCGCACAATCTTAATAGAATTTTGAATATTTAAAATTCCAACTTTTCAAATGATTTAACAACAAGCGCTAATGAAAATTAGAGCACTTTCATTTCAATGACTGTTCTTGAATAACCATTTACAGATATATCTTCTTTCTTGTATTTTTGGTACAGAACGTATAACAAAATGCAATTCTCGTTCTTGGATATTACACGATATTTTAGATCATCATATTATTGCAATAAATCGAAATTCTTTTAGTTCGAATTATTGTGACGTTGAGTTTGGATTCTAGTTCATTCACAGTGAAATGCAACTTTAAAAAAAATTCTCCTATGTTCCCTCCTACGAACAACGAATACTTGCAACCGATAATGGTTTTAAAAAACATTGAAATGGATAGGAATGATTCTGACCTAATCCATAACGACGTTCTAAAGAGATTTCATTGTACTTATTCGCATTTTAGCAAATCCAGATGTAATAGTAAACAAAAGATAATAATCCAAAGATTAGATTCCTTTACGTGCAACTTTACTCTTCTTATTTCATTTTTCAGGTCTGAAACTTGAAATTTTCATCTGCAGTGACTCCAACTATACGAAATGGATACCGAAAATATTTTACAAAAGACAAATTTATGGCAAATGCATAATTTTCAAAATAATAATAATAATAAGGTTCTTAAATGTCATTTACCTATTAACAGAAAAGACAAGTCCTAACAAATTGAATCCAAAATATTAAATTTTTTAATAAGTTTCAAAATGCTAGCAGTTTAGTAGATGTTTGAAACTTTTGGTTTTTTTAAACTTATACAGTAAATTTATTCGAGTAAAACATTAATTATTTGAGAATGATGTAGAATTTGAAGCGTTATAAGCTAAAATTTTTAATGAAAGTGTGAATGAAGCAATTGAGAAATTAAAACTCTGAGTCACTTTGTTAATTTCCGATTCCACACTCAAAATTGATATTACAAGCATACGCAATACAGAAAAGTACATTTAGTGTTTCCTTCTGGTATCTTTGAATACAGAGGGAAAAATTTTATTTAACGGTACTTTAATATAAAAGTGATAGTCATAATAAATAATATTCCAGATAAAAAAAAGTCATGTTCTTTTATAACGTTAATTTTCTTTTAAAAGTAAGATACTGTGCAAGAAATGTGTTTTTATACGTATTTCAATTTTGCACTGTTACATTAGGACAGTAAATTATATTTTACATGTACGTAAATTTACATACTTGTATTCCACATGTATTTTACATTTTTTTATAGTACGTTTAGAATGTAGTGCTGAATTTTGTCACGAAACTTAACATGCTAAATGGTTTTCTCCAATGCATTTATAATATGATTATAAATTGGGAATAAAATGTTAATTTTAATATTCTCGTGTATATCTTTGTTTATTTTTCTGTATAATCGGTTCATAGGTAATATTTTCATCGTAATGACATTAAATTTCCTTTGTGCCCTTATGTGCTGCAGTGAATAGAAAAATTCACAAATAGCCAGTTACTGACGTGGTTCAGAGCAAGAAATTTTAACTTTAGTTTTGTCCTCTTTGGTGGAAAGTGTAAAATACTTCTGTTATTCTAACTTATTATTAAAACCGAAGTATGTCCAAAAGGAAGACATTCTGGTAGACAAATAATATTGATAGAATACTTGTTAAGGAAACGCGAAACTTATTAATAAAGTTTTTACTTTCAGACAGGAGTTAAAATTTTTACATAATCAATGTTTTTAAGACATCAAACAGCAACATAAATATATACTGACGCATAGCGTCGCATACGTCCCGTATATACGGGGCTGTCACCGTATTTCACTACTCAGTCCCGTATTGCTATTTGTGCCGTTTTTGTCCTGTTTTCTCAATATTGGCCATACTGACATTCTATTCAACCAGTTTGTACATCTAAAATATTGTTTAGAGAAAAATAATACCAACCAAAACTGCGAAGCAACTATGAAATTGAGTGTGGAAGAGGAAGGGCCGAAGACTTTTGCAGATCCAAGTTCAGTAGTTATGCCTGCAGATCAGTAGTTATGCCTGATAAAGCTTCCTGAATACGTATTTTCCATTCCAGCCCACAATACAAATTTGGAGAGAATATTTTCCCCGATGTCAACTCTAGGGTCGGACGAAAGAAACAGGTTGTCAGTGGAGACAACTGAAGCAATTTTAATTCGTCCTAATAATTATAAAATGACTTGCGCCCAATTTAATAATTTTGTGAAAGAAGAAAATGATAAAATTAAGAAAGTAAAATCAACTTTAAATTGAATTGTGACCGGGCTAAAAAGGATTAGCCATACATGTTTTTTTATTATTCTACGTGTTCATTTTATTAGATTGCTTAAACTTTATTAATTTTTTTTTATCAGAGTAAAATAAACCATTACCTACCCACTTTTTTCCATGTTTTATTTATTTAGCACCTAAACGTCCCGTATCAATGCTTGACAACTATGGCAACCTTATTGATGCATCAAAAGCAGCATTCTCAAGATGGAAACGTTCTGAGAATACCATAAATCTACTCTGATGCATCAAAAGCATCTTTCTCGAAACGGAAACATTTCTCTAACAACCTTATTGATGCATCAAAAGCAGCATTCTCAAGATGGAAACGTTCTGAGAATACCATAAATCTACTCTGATGCATCAAAAGCATCGCTCTCGAAACGGAAACGTTTCTCTAACAAGGCATTCCTAGCTCTGTCAGATCCGTTTCTTCCATTAACTAATAAACAAATTAAGCCAGTCAAATCCTCTCCATTTTTTTTCTCCACACCTTTGATTCTTCGGCTGAAGATGACGACACTCTCTTCACCCAGTTCCGAAAGGTCACCGGGCTAATTTGCCCGAGACAGCGACGCTTTTGAAGCGACTTTCCGCGTTTCCGCCCGAGAGACATTTCCTATTATTCATCAGACGGTAGAGCACAAGGTAGGCTGGCTCGCGAGAAAAAGATTTGAATTTGGGCTGCATGTAATAGAATCAAACACGAATAAAATTCTTTCGCTGATGTCTTGTTTCTTGTAATAAGAATAAAGTAATAATTTTTAAAAAGATCAGGCTTTCTCATTTGTAACAAATATACAGTTCTCAAAGGAATATTTCCCAAAAGTTCCATTAACCATAAAAAATCTCAAAATCTATTATTAGGAATATTTACTTAGAGGAGCAATATTACTTAACAAGCAAGGATATTTTTTAATTCATATATGCTTAAGTATAATTAAATTTTTCTCCTTTTAAGCTTACAATAAAATTCCTACAAAATTAAAAACTATTTTATAGCAATGTAAAGCATGTATAACGAACATTAAAAAGTACAATTATGATCAAAATGTAGGGAATCAATGCATCGTTCTAGTTATCGAGTGGGAAAGGAAAGCATTCCCTTCAAAGCCTAAATTGGATACAAAGTTTAATTCAAATCGTGTGATTTGAAATTGATGATCCATAAAAGAAATACAAATTTTTGCAAAGTTATCTTTCATCTGCATTTTATGGTCATTCAAATAAATATTTGTTCACGTTTTGAAAATGATTTGCGTAGCGCGCTTCATTGAAGATGAAAAACCTACATCATTCAAACTGAATTTCATTCAAGCAACACGACATACTTCGTATTTTTGGAAGTCATTTATTTTATGGCATACTAAAGAACTAAAATGTGTATTTGCATTCTAAAGGCATCAACATACCAATTGGAATAAGAAGAAAATAAATTATGAACAATTTATAGCTAAAAAAAAAATAATATACCTAATGCAATGCAAAATTTAAGCAGTGAATAGCACAGGATACACGAATGTATAAAAAGAATGAAGAGGAAAACGATTGCCAGCGAAAAATGTTAATGTTTTTCTTGAAATAGGCAAATAAATGAAATCATCATTAAAATAAATCTTTTTTATTAAGTATCATTTTTTCACCCCAAATAATAATTAAATCGAGTCAAAAATTCTTTCAATTCAATAAATTTTTCATTTTAGACATATATTCCAAGTTATAATTTATGTTCCACGTTTCATGAAAAGTAAATTCATAACAAGTCAAAAGTAAAAAATTGAAATGTTTCACGTATCTAGAATCTTGCTATTTAAAAGTTTAGCGCTCTCTTAGACAGAAGATATTCGAATTTCTAGTTGTTTGTTTGATGAACTGCGCCACTTATCATTCAATACAATATGTATTAAGAATGTCTAATTTCATTTCTAGGCCGAGGTGGTCAAAATTATACTACCATTGTTACATTGACTGCAAATCCGACTTTCGATGTCAGAAGAGAAAGGATAATGCCCGCCAAATCGTACATGATCTCAAAGCCCTCATGTTGTTGATGAAGGAGATTTAAAATCTGAGATGCCAGTTCAACTTGTCCTTGCTGAAGTTTAAAATTACAAATCATTCTGATTCGCTATCATTCAATCAAGGAAAAACTGGCAGTGTGCGGCCTTTCACATTGCTAAAAACTGGTATGTACGTTTTCTCACACGACAGGCTGCGTGACTGTTTTGAGGGCAACCAGCTAAAAGTTTAAGTCGGAAGAAAGAACGCTGCACTAATCAACCTGCGTTAACTAATCATAACTAGCACAAACAATCAGGAAACACAAAGAGAAAGATAAGTGACAGAATGAACTCGTAAACATGCAAGTTTATTCTTATTTGAACGGGTTGTGTTATCTCTCAGAGGCAAATTTGGATCTCGTTCTGAAGATAGTTCAGATCTTCGGGACACGATTGTAAATAAAATATTAATCGATCAAGAAATAAATGCGGTTGTAAATGAGTCATCAGTATGATCAGAGTTCGTGTCATTAGGTGAAAATTAAAATAAAAACTTAAGAATAATGTTTTGGTTTGTCGGTACGAAAGCAATTCATTTTAGTTTAAAATAAAAACAGTCCATGGGGTAAGGTGAATGTGATGATTTCCATGGATAGTGCGTGGCCTTCATTTAAAATTAAAATCAGTTAAAAAATCATTTTACTATAGAGAAGACTTTAAGCATTTTTTTACATAGTTTAGTTCAGATTTTTAAAAGCCTTGTTTATGTGAATATTTTATATTGATACATAGAAAATCTACAAAGGAACTTTCAAAGTTTCCTTGAATTTTCGAAAATAAAACTATTTTAAGAAATGAGTGTCATAAATTCCTTTTTCTTGAAACATAGAAAATAAATTTACTATTTTAGATACTTTGCAGAAGGGAAATAGAAAACATGAAAATATGTTTAAAAAATAATAATTAACGAGAAAGCATGCCTGTTTAAAGGAAAAATTGTTAGCTTTTTTTTACTGATGTTTTCATAGATGATTTGTATCATTGATGATATTATGATGCTTAACCGTGAAATGGACGATCAATATTTCATGTCTCTGTTTTTCTATTATAGTCCTATTTTCAATTCAGAATAGTATTCTAATTTTTTTTAAATTATTTTTTTATATTTAATATATAATTTAATGTGTATTCTACTGGTTAAAACGATGTGTCAAAGCACTTCAAAATGTCCATGTCGACTATACAGAAGTGAAGTATCGAAGAGTCTTTTTATTATCATTATTTATTTCTTTATATTAAATTTACGACCTGACTTGATGTATTAAAATTTATGTAAGAACGAATGAATGAATATAACTGAAATGAAGACGAATACGAAAGCTTAATGTGTATTTCAGTGAAAGTAAAAAATATCGAATGCATGTTAGAGATCAAGTTTCTTCAAGTTTTCTTTTATTTACGCCAACGTATCAAATTTGTTTCTAGCAAAATAACACAAACCTGAAAACATTTTTGCATATAGTTTTTATCCTTAAAATGAAATGCGAACTTGGGAAAATTCAATGAATCAAAGAAAATCCAGTTTTAAGGTTTAGCATTAGAGTATAAAGAAAAAAATGATTGTTTAAAGATAGAAACTATGAGTAGTTAAAATCGTTTCTTAAGAAAGCATCGTGACGAAATTTGAAATCTGAAAGAACTTGGGAGTGAACGGCTTGCCCATGAGTTTGTAAGCAGCTGCATTTGTTTTAATACAAATATAAGTATGAATTTTGCATATTTCGTTCAAAATTTATTGATACTAAAATTACTTCAATAACAATTAAATGCTAATTATAGTTTTTAAAAATGAAAAACTTCATCTGTAAATATTTTTAAAAGAATAAATTAGTTCATTACTTGTTTTTATTTCATTATTATTAGTTCATTAATTTTTTTTATTGTGATTGCTTTATGTAAAGTTCCCTTTTAAAATCTACTAAAATCATTCTCATAAACTTTCTCTGGGAGTAAATAATCATTAACATCTACTTCTTAGAATGAAGAGTGAGAGGATTTTGCCTTGAATAATTTCAGCTTCATATCAATTGAATTTTATATCTTAATTCAGTTTATGAACATGACAGGAATTTAAAAACAAAATTAACGATATTCATAAGAAAGAAATATTGTAAAATGGTGCATGCTTTCAACCTCCAGCTAGAACGAATCTTAACTTGTTTTTTTCTAACTTTCGTAAGCTTTCCTATTCGTATTCATGCAGTAATCACAGCTCCTAAGATTTCGCATGATTAAATATTTTACTATAAGCATTTTGTAAAATTCATTTTAGATATTTCATCTATGTTAACTTTTATTTTACAAATCTTTAAATATTCAAAAATATTCTGAAACAAATACCTTGAATTCAGGATATTTTCGCATTAGATACACATCAACCAGTTTAGTTTTTTAAAAATAAGTCCAATAGAAATATTCATTCATATTAATGCTTTAAAACTTTTAGGGAACCCTCATGCGTGCACACATTTATTGTATGGGTTTCAATTTGGAACAGTCTCGCTTCATCTGATTGAAATTTCGGAAAATTGATAAGACATAAGAAAATACCAAAGAGTCTATTGAATAAAAAATCGCGTAAATAAAGTCGATATTATAATTGAGTATTATATGATCATACTTAAAAAGTATATGGTTGCAAAATACAGAAAGAAGCATTTCAAAAATGTTAGTATCAAATTTTTTTCCATCAAAACTATTCGACATATTTTACATCTGGATCTAAATATACTGGAATTTTGAAACAAAATCTTAAAATAAACAATCAAAATGCTAAGATGAGACTTACTTTTCCTACAAATACTTCATCATGAATTCCCCCACAAAAGTTACAATAAGAATCAAATTTTTGTCCATCAAAACTATTCGACAAATTTTACATCTGGCTCTAAATATACTGGAATTTTGAAACAAAATCTTGAAATAAACGATCAGAATGCTAATATAAGACTTACTTTTCCTACAAATACTTCATCATGAATTCCCCCACGAAAGTTACAATAAGAATCCTCCAAAAGTCGGTCTTTGAAATTCAATTGCTCTATCAATTCGGATTTTCCGCGACAGCTACTTTCCTTCGAAGACGTCTATTTACACAGACAGAAGAAGGAATGAAAGCACTTAATTCGAGAAGCCCATAGATATATTCTCCCACTTACCGTTAGCACATTTCCGCCTGGGACAGTAGTTAGCGCAGTGCTTGGCCTTGACCTTCTGCGATCAACAACACATCCAAGTCGCGAGCTCAGGTACAAATGGCAAGATCCATGGCACGGCAGCCCAAATATCTGTAGGACATTCTCAGGCCTCGGGCAGATACCGGTTGCTTTTTCTGACCTGCTCGCTGGGATTCGGGCAGCCTCGGCACTCTTCGGATCCGATCTGTCGAAGGTTTTCTTTTCGGCAGTGAAGCAGGTTTTTCTTTTACGGCGGGGATTATCCAAAACGCTTTCTTGTCTTCTTGTTGGCGGCTGCCACACTCGGATAATTCGATGCCGCGCGCCAACGAAAGTGTATCCAATGTCGAGTGGGGTGGTGAGGGATGATTTCTTTGTTTTATGCAGTTGATGAGGGAATTGTTTCGCGGTTCGGCTCATTGATTCGAACACGAACTTGAGATTTGTTCCCGAGATTATGATGCATCGTTAAGAATGGGTTTCTTTATCTCATCGAGTTGGAAAATAATTTGTAGCTTATTTGAAGGGAGTGATGAATTGGAGCCTGAATGTAATTTCAAACAGTAAAAAGGGAATTAGGTGGTTTAAAGAAGTTCTAATTGCCATAAGTTGTTTATTTAGAACATAAAAGAGAATTTAGATTTGTTTGGAAAGGTTTATTAGATCAAAGAGCGTTTTATTTCTGTTTTATACATACATTAACTGAATGTTTGTATGATTTTTTGCTTCTTTCTTAATCACTGTTTCAGTCTATTTCGCTTATTAAATTGTCATTTGATATTAACAGAAATATTTTAGTATGCATACAAATATTCCGTCGTTAGTTTGGAATCGAATTCACAAGGTTCAGAACATACTCGGAATTATTTATCTTAAGTAGCAAATATTTCGTGATATTAAGCTATAAAAATATAATGCGATATCATGAATTCATATTTGCCTGTAAAATAGGCATTGAAAACTTCATGAACATTTTTTCTCTTCAATATAACTATTGTTTTAGATCGAGGCATTTGTCCTCTCTATTAGCACAATCATATTGTACGATATTTCTACGACGCTGTTCCGTATTTTGAATGCTCTACATATATCGTGAAAATATCTTAGCAATATTGTAAAGCAACTTGTGCTATTGGGGTTTTCTTTCACTTTCTTAAGATTTTGTTCATCAATGTGCAATAAATAAATAATAATAAATTTTATTACATCTTAATTTTTGTGTAATTAATGAAAGTGAGATTAAAAAGATATGTTAAAATGTTCTTTCCTTTCAATCTTTGTATTTTATAATATTTATAAACATCTCATCTACACTAAAAAACATTGTCCTTTTATTTGCAGTCTTTAAAGCTATCCAAAGTACCATTGCTCAGAAACTGCTGATCTCTTCAGCTATTACTGATATATATTACCTTTTAAAGCTCACGATAAGCTTTATTAATTAACTAACCGCCTTCGGCGACTAACTTGTTCGCCGGGAATATGGTTTCAATTACATCTTGCATCATTTTATATCCATGTTTTTCTTAACAACGTAATTTTAAGCTTCAGATTGTGGTAGATATTTAACCCATAAGTGGCCTTGGACCTGCTCTGTTCATTGTCTACATAAATGTTCCTAATGGAGTCAAATAACCAACCATGTCATGTAACCTCTAATTCCACGTTGTCGGCACTATCATCACTATCTTATTCCTCTTGTAAAATATGCATTTGATATCAACATTAAAATGACGCAGTACATTTTATGGCAGCGGCATGTTAGCTGGATTAAGACGTGCTGAGGAAAGAATGAAAACATAGCAAACATAACCATTGAGCTTACTGGATATATTTCTTCATGTAAGCAAAACAATATCTCGGAGAGCTTGGTTTACAGATTTCATAAAAATTATGATGAAATAAAATATGAAAGCAAAATGTATTAGGATATTATCTCAGATTACAACGATGAAAGAGAAATATGCATTTAAATATTCGTTTAAACAACGAAAACAGTTTGAGTTGCGTTGCAACAATGAAAAGTATTGTGGTAAATTATGCCAAAATTTTTTTAAAAAATTCATTAAATTTCAAGAGAAAAATTGTACGGCAACTTAGTTAAATTCATTGGAAAGGTAATTTTTTCCACTTTCGGGTACTGCAAAAATGATTTTTGTGATGCAATATTTTCGAAAGTTATTAAGGAAAAACGCTAAAATTTTGCTTAATTTTTAATTAAAATTCTATTTAATATTTCAGAAAAAGGGTTCCGAGGTGCACATTCCCACCCTCTAAAGTATGTTCGTGCCAAATTTCGTAGCTTTTAGTTCAGCGATCTGCCTTGTAGTGGAGCAACACACACACATTCTCCTTTATTAGTAGAGATATCAAGCTTGTATTTAACATTTTCTAGAAGTAAAATAAAAAGAAACTTCCGAGTAAATTTAGATTTAATTGTTTTTAAAAGTTGTAGAATTAGAATTGTTGAACTAGTTGCATTTGTTTCAAAAGTTGAACTAGCACTTCAAAACTGAACTTGAGATAGCTTTATTTGCAATAAAAATTTTTTTCAATATTGAAAAGACTTAAGGTACTAAAGATTTTTAAAACGGAAATTTAGCGGAATTATGATAATATCTTCAAATTCTAGACGTGTCTTCCCGTTCCTCAAAATAATAAAGTCATATTTATATCAATTTATGGTAATTTCCCTCAAACTAAAAATGTTTTCGCATTTTACAAAGAGTGAAATTCAGTTGTCTTAAATATTTGTTCATGATTCACAAAATCAACCACGCGCGCACGCGCACACACACAAACAGCAATTGGGTAGAATGTTATTTATTTATAACAATAGAGAGAGAAACTAAAATAATATTAGTGATTGTAGGGATTATAATAACTTCATAAATGAACATCATGGTCATGTGATTACTGGAAACTAGAGGTCGCCCAGCTGTCGAAATTCGACCGTAATTCATTAAATTTTTAAGTTTGAACGTTATTGAGGATTTTTTTTTGTCAAAGAGTATACCTCTGCAATCATTGCATATATTTTTTTTGCATTTTGTTCTATTACGCCAGCGTGTACAAATACGTCATTATGCATTAATTTTCGAATTATTTGAAAAATACGAGCGATAGGAAAAATGAAGTATAGTGTGGCTAATTCATATTTAAAAAATAAGAACGCGTTTCTTGACATTTCCTTGGGGTTTTTTTATTGCTATACTGGCCAGGTTTCGCCAAGGCTACACAGTTAATTTGCCTATCTTTTTCAAATTAAATAAGATTTGAATAAAAAATTAATACAAAAAATAAAATAAAGAATACGTGCTCCGCATTTTTTATATATTTTTATTGAAACAAAAAAACCCGGCGGTTAAAAAGAATAAATGTTGCTCGACTGTTCACCACAGACTTTTATGTGTTTGACATTCAGTATGAACGTAAGCAAAGAATGTTTTATTTTATTTAATTTAATGTATTAGTAATACATAACTATATATAAATTCCTTAGAGAAAATCTCTACTCTGTGGTGACTGTTTGACCACAGACTAATATGTGTTTGACATTGACAGATTTAAATCATCCGCATTTTGTATTTCACTCCGAAGTGTTTTTTATAGATAATCTAAATAAACTCCCTCTTGGAGTGGATTTCATTGTGGGGGGGGGGGAATTAAATCAATTACAAATCCCCCACTCAGCATTCCCTCCAAATTCACTCCGCTAATTTTTTACAGTGTATGAACGTAAACAATGAATGTTTTATTTTATTTAATTTAATGTATTTGTAACACATGTTATACATAAATTTTATCTTTCTGCACTCCTTCTCCATGTGAACTTTAACTATGCCAAATCTCACACACCTCCGTGCGCGCAATGTGCTTAAAAATGGGTACAAAGTTTTTTCTTCACTTATTAATATATAGATTTGAGTATTGTTAGTGATGATAAGCTTAGAGAAATAGTGAAGAAAGGTACAAAGCATCGTTTGATTATTGCTAACAGTAATGAGAGTATTAAAAAGCAACTAAAAAAGATATTGATAAATATATATTAAATATGGCAATTAAATATAGTCTGCCATTAGAGGCATTTAATGAATATAAACAAAAACCTTTATTTGATATTTTTAAATGAACTTTAAATCTCAAAAAGATATTAAATATCAAAACAAATAAATGAGCTGCAAAAAGATTTTGTAATAGTTTATGTAGATAAGCAATTTTCCCATCATTTGTAAATATTATTACAGAATACTACTCAATGAGCACATTTATAACAATGATAATTATATAGAATACAAATTTAGTGATAGAGCAATTACTAATATAATAATAGCATTTCAAAAAAACTAGGAATTCAATATGTAAAGAAAGATTTTCCACATATCTTTATGACTCCAAAATTTCACAAGAATCCTCTTAAATTTAGAAGTGTTACCAATGGCTGCAATGCATACATCACAAAATCAGGAAAAATTTTACAAAGTACCTACAAGCAATTATTGAGAATTTAAGAAAGCAAAAAGAATATAATTATGGTTAATAATAGTGTTGAAATTGTAAATGCCATTAAAGATGTTAACATTTATGATATGCAGACTTTTGATTTCCAAGATCTTTTTTATAGCTTAGATATTGATGATTTGGTAGATTCTTTAGTAAAAGTAAGGATTTTGATTTAAAAAAGAATATTAGCACTCATAATTATAAAGCTCTTATTAATCTTGTATTAAAAGAAAACTATGTTCTTTTTGATAATAAGCTTTTCCATCAAATTAAAGGACTGACTCAAGGAGGTCCAGCTGGCAATAGTTTGGCAAATATTTATTTGCATTGCTACGAGAAGGATTTCATAAATAATAGTTCTAGTTTAGTATATAGATACATAGATGATTTGATAGTTTTCAATAAAGATCTAGATCTAAAGCCATAAATTAACTTAACAACAAATTAATCTGACTATTTAAAACTTATCAAGACAAATAATAATGAATTAGTTGCAGAATTTTTAGATTTAGATATAAAATTTATAGATAGTAAAATTAATACTGATATTTTGATATTTTTGATAAAAGAACAGCATTTAATTTTTATATGAATAAATTACCTTTTCGGGAGAGTAATTTAAGTATAATAGTCTCCAAGAATTTAATAATTAATTATATAAATAGAAATAACAATTTGGTTACAGATAACGATAATAGAATTAGGAATATAAATTTTTTAATATTGCAATATTATACGGATATCCTAAAAAATACTTATTAGCATATATAGATAAGGAATATTTAAGTTACTTAGAATAATCCACCGATTTTTGTTTTCACATCTTTTTAATCATGAAAATTCTTAAATAATTACATTTATATTTCTTGGATATTCATGCTGTATATTTTATTTGTTACTTCTGTTATTTTAGTTTTTGCAATTTTATATAGATGGCGCCACTGTTTTAAATAAAATTTAAAATATAATATTTAAAATATTCCTATAGTTATTTCTATAAAGTTTTTAGATTTTTAATTAATCACATGAATTTTTAACTTATCTTAGATTTTTAATTGAGATATCAGACTAATTTTGAAATTAAAATAATTTGTTATTTTATGCTGACTTAGCATTGGCATATGATGCTCACATTCGGTTGGTAACGAATTTTGTGTATACAGGTAAATGTTAAGTGATTCACATTGATTTTATATTTCTTAGTTAAAAATGATTGAGAATTTTTATAGAAGAATGAATCAATTAATTTTAGTGCAATAATTAATATGTGCAATATATCGTAATGTTTATTTTAGATATATGCTATATTCTTTTCATTTAGCGATGCATTATTTTTAGGGTTAAGTATGATATCTTTCTTCTAACTTTTTCATTTTTAGGGTTTATTACCCTTTCTGTTTTTTCAACAATGGTAACTGGGATGGTTTGTAGAACAAAATCGATTTAATTTAATTTATTTATTATCTCATCCAAAGCTGAGTAACCAATTTAATTGTTGAAAACTCCAAAATTCTGGATTGTCTTTTTCAATAGTTTTGATTGTAACAGAGTTCATATACATGTTCTAATTTTCCATATGCTCTTAGTACTTTTATTATTTGTTATTATATGGTTTTAATTTTTTAAATTTTTTTAGAATATATTTTATATTTAACTTTTGCATTGCAGTATGTAATTTTCATTTTGAATATATATATATATATATATATATATATATATATATATATATCGAAAAGACAACAAAAGGAAGACAAAAAAACTGTAAAAAATATCAAAGCAAGCCACTCGTCAGCAGCGGAAGACCGCCTATGATATTAATTAGTGCTTTTTTCTGCTAAACGACTTCCGAAAACCTTAAAAATTAGTCTCTATCCCCTCAAAAAGCACTAACAATGAAAATGGAAAATGGTAAAATTCTGGATTTACAAAACATTCTTTCATTTTACGATTTATACTCTCTCTATATATATATTATTTCAGGGCACTAAAATTCGTTATCTAATTAATTCCCATGTTGTCATTAAATGAAACTCATGTGTGTGAGCAAGTAATAACCAATTCCAAACAATATTTTTAGATTTATTCATTTTTCCAAAAACTACACAAAAAATTTTAATGCTTTGTTTTGTTCCCAAAACTAATGATTGAATTGAAAATCGTCTTTTCTATAACTGATTATAGTTGTCATGATTTTGGGCGACAAACAACACACACTTAGGATCAATTTTCAATGGTTAATCCAAAACCAATAAATTGCTTGCTAACTCCCGATCACAAATCTACTTCCAATTTGTCTGTACAAGTTATCATCTACTAACCAGTATTAAAAATAATAAAGAATGATCCTTTTTTCTCACTTCTGTAATTTCTTTTAGAGAAGTATATCTGAAGAAAGTTGAAAACGTTTGGTTAAATTGTATTACTTCCTTTTCTAAATGTACTACTTTTATTATTCTTTTTTAATATATTTATATTAAAATTCCTAATTAAGGAAAATATTAATAAAATTAGTCGTTATTTTCTCCCAAATATTTGATGGTAGACTTTTCGATGTGCCGTTAGCTTCAAGACGTTATTCAAATGGACTTGGTTAATTCGAACGTTTTAAATCGAATTTATCAGTAATTCAAATTTTTCTTTGCTCCTTCGAATTTCGCATTAAAACAATTATAAAATATCTTCTATATAACTGCAGTTTATTTTGGTAAATTCGGAGCCAAAAGTGAAAAACTAAGAAAAACTATATTTATTTCTGTATTGCTTTTGCTGATTTACTACAACCATACCTTGTGTCCTCAGTGGTCATAAGAGGATAAATTTCAAGGCCTTTAATTCATTTCAGTACTTTAATGTTGTAGTTTTCAGTTAAGGGGTCTATTCTGGTACCCCCGGTTGGGTTCCGTTGTTAACGTGCGGAACCCAACCGGGGGTACCAGAATAAACCCCTTAGTTTATTTATATTTACGACCTGTTTCGAAGCAACTCGAGGGCCATCTTGGGACGGACCTCATAAACAATGGGCAGATGACGGCTGCAGATTTCAACCAAAAAAGCGATGAAAAGCTTTAAAACATTGAACATGTTAGATGTTAATTGAATTGTTTATTTTGAAGTGTTATTGAACAATCATTGTGTTTAAGCTGCTGTACATTTTTAGTTTGTGATGGATGCGGTTCTGATCCTTATATGCAAAGTTGAATTGTTAACTTCCAGCTGCACTGTGCTGAGTGTGACGTCACGTAGGAGGCGTTGTCTCGGATCTGGGCATAAGAAGCTCAGGCATTCGTTCTATCTCTCTCACTCGCAGTCATCTCCACGCCCAGCTAGGTGCGGTGTGAAGGCAGATTTCAGTTGTGTTTTAAAATGGTTTTAATCTTTTAATAAAATTGTTGTTGTGATAACATGGCTTCATCTTTGGAATCTACGAACCTACGCAACCTTCACACAGCCCATAACGTGGAGATTTCACCTAATTACAACATTGTGATCCGAGTCCCAATCCTAACCAGTTTATTAAAGTTGCTTAATTATATATAATAATTATTACTTTTAAAATTACGAAGTATTTTAACACACAATCAATTTCTTCATTTATTAATATCGCTTGCCGTTTATTTATTATGTATTTTTTTTATTAAATCTATACAATATTAAGATTAAAACCTTGATGCCATATTTAGTTTAAGAAATGTCGTTTTCTCTATCTGTACTCATTTTTGGCCCAGTTTTTTTAATCTGAATTTTTTAACAAATAGAAATTTTATTGTGTTTCTATCTGCTTCGAGTTATCCAAGTTCCACTGTAGTTCTCACGCCATTTTGTAAATATTATCAAATCTTTACTCAAAATAACGTCGAGTTAATACATGAAAATAGATTAGTTTTCTACAACACTCGTTCAAAGCATTGTTGAGAGATGAAGTGCAAAAATAAAAAAAAATAATGATACAGTTTTGAGATTTTATGCCTGATTTATAAGAAATAATTCCTCTTTAAGTTAAAAAAATAAAACCTAAATTCTACAGCCGAAGAGATTGCTGTCATAAAAGCCACATCACTAGAGAATCAAATTTTGTTTATTTTACACTGAGAAAAATCAATTTTTCTCAGTGACCTACTTCCGAGAGAATGAAAACAGATACTTTTATCGTCAAAATATATATTCCTTAAAATACCTAACATTTAGTTACAGATTTTCATAAAAAAAAGTAACACATGAAATGGAGGCGTGAAATTTCACACTCCGCTTCACTTTGGAATTGAAGTCGTCTGCAGTCTCAGACAGCAATAATTCTCCTCGACTGTTCTTAAATAATTACGGCGGCTTTTTTGTAAGTTCCAAAACACGGATACACATAACACAAATGTCAACACTGATGTTCTCAATCATAACTGGATAACCCATCTGAATGTCGTTAAGAAAAACATTTCAGCAAAAAAAGGCTTTGAAGAGGTTTTAAGTTTTGGAAATGAACAATTTGCATTTTGATGTATATAAGACGTTAAGTCGTGAACATCTGTTTTTATTATCTGAATTTAATAGTTTTGCTTCATCACTTTATATATTTTTAAAGATTGTTCTATCTGAAAATGATACTTGACTGTTGTTAGCTACGAAATACAAGTTCTG